>JAUKPS010095503.1:8743-30933 GCA_032273165.1 Chlorellidium tetrabotrys | reverse complement strand
ACCAACAGTTAATCCATTTTTTACAATAAAATTATTAGCTGTTGCCATTTACTTTTTCCATCAATTTAGATATTTCTCTTTGTTGCTCTTTGATTGCTTCTATAAGAACAGGAATCAATTTTTCATATCTAACAGTTAAATAATTTTGTCCAGATTTACTTCCACCATTTTCATTTATGTCAAAAGGAGCAGGAGCAACAATTTCAGGAATATGTGTTTGTATTTGTTGTGCAATCACACCCACTTGTCTAGTGTAATCATTGTAACCAAACTTTTCTGCATGTCTATTTTGTGTGAAATAAATTCCACTCAATGATAATATTTTATCTAGTGCATTTTCAATATTTCTGATATTTGTTTTTAGTCGTTTATCTGAATAATATGCAACAATATCACCTGATGCTTGAACATCTCCTGTTGGTCCAGCTGCACAGTTAATACTTAAATAAGGAGATGTGTAACTAGAAGTTGGACCGTTTGTAGTACCCGGTGCTCCTGCTGCTCCAGTGCCTCCCGATGGACCCTGAAAGCCTGATGGTCCATTGCTGCCTTGAGCACCTTGACGACCTTGAAATCCTGTTGGACCAGTTCCGCCCGTACCACCTTGTGCACCTGGAACGCCAGTTGGACCTGAAGGACCGGTGTTACCCTGAAAACCAGCTGAACCTTGAGCACCTTGACGACCTTGAAATCCTGTTGCGCCTGTTGGTCCTTGTGTACCAGCAACACCTAGAACGCCAACATATCCTGTAAATCCTTGAACACCTTGAGGTCCTTGTGCGCCTGCTGTGCCTTGTCTACCTTGGAAACCAGGAACACTTCCAGGAAAACCTTGTGAACCAGTTGGTCCTTGACTGCCTTGTGGTCCTTGTGCGCCCTGTGCTCCTACTGCACCTTGAACACCTTGACGACCTTGAAATCCTGAAACTGAACTTGCTGGTCCTGTAGCACCAGTTGGACCTTGGGCTCCAGTTGTACCTTGAGGACCTTGTGCGCCAGCTGGACCTTGAGCGCCAACACCGCCTTGAACACCTTGGCGACCTTGGAAACCTGGTGCACCAACAGATGCGTTTTGAGCACCTGCGGCGCCAGGAGAACCTGTTGGTCCTGGAGCACCTTGAACGCCTGGAGCGCCTTGTGCTCCTTGAACACCTTGACGACCTTGAAATCCTGTTGGACCTTGAACGCCAATAACGCCTTGAGCACCTTGAACACCAGCAGGTCCTTGAGGTCCTTGTGCACCCGTAGCTCCTTGAGCACCAGTTAATCCTTGACGACCTTGAGGACCTTGTGCTCCTGCCGCACCTTGTGCTCCTTGAACGCCAGCCACACCTTGAAATCCTGGTGCGCCTTGTCTACCTTGAAATCCTGATGGACCTTGAATGCCAGCAGGTCCTTGTACGCCTTGTGCACCTTGCGCACCAATAACTCCATCAACACCTTGAGTACCAGTTGGTCCTTGTACGCCTTGTGCACCTGCGGCTCCTTGAGCACCAGTAATGTTTGTTCCTGGTCCTACCCACGTGCCTGATGAACTAATGACAGATGTAACATTAACTGTCAGTCCACTCTTAACGACAAAATTATTCGCTGTTGCCAAGGTTCACTATCCCCTTTTTTATTATATAATATTTATAACACTATTAATGATGAAGATAGTTTGACTGTTGTTACTGCATTAACTGGAGTGAATAATAGATTTAAACTGCCCGATGTAATAGTAGAATCAAAAGTGCCTAGTGATGAACCCGTTGTGCTTACATCGCCATACTGTGTCATAAACACACTTGTACCATCATGCACAATTAACAACTCAGTAACTTGATATGCTGTACCACTTGTTACTTGAACCATCAACTTAGCAGAACGATATGTTGCAGTTGGAACTGAATAGATGATTTGGTTAGCAGTTGTTGTACTTGTAGTAAATGTGTATGCGTTGTATGCCGATAGTGCTTGTACAGTTATACCAGAAGAATTTATAGCCAAACGTTCAGTTCTGGAACCAGAAGCATCCATCGTCGTGATACTCAACGATGTTGGTACTATACCTGTACTAACTGTATTATTAACTGATGCGGCAATAGTTGCACCAATAACACCAATTGTAGATGCACTGTTTGAGCCATCTGCTCCGTTAAAATATATAGAACCTAATCCGTCACCCGATATTACAGCATCGTTTCCTCCAAGAGCAGCAGCTCTTGTTTTTACAAAGTTAAAGAAGAAAGGATTAGCATTCGCACCATTTCTAATTAAGCTAACTCCGGTGTCGTTAGTAGTTATGCCTTCAATAGTTAGTGCTCTAGTAGTATTATTAACTGCTCTAGGTGTATTTGAACCAATAGATAATTGTCCGGCTAATTGCATACTGCCAGTTGCAATAAAACCAGTATTAGCACCATTATAGCTTGTGTAACCAATACCAATGTTGTTTGCTACGTTTACACCACCACCAATGTTTGTATTTCCTGCAACACCCAAACCACCTGAAATAACTAATGCACCAGTCGTTTTACTTGTTGATATGGTTGTATTTGGTACCAATACTTGTGAAGTGCCATTAACAGTAATCAAGCTACCTGTATTAGCTAATGCAGTGTTTGCTTTATCAAACGCAGAATTTGCTTGTCCAAATGCGGAGTTTGCTTGGTCAAATGCATTGTTGTAGTTTGGTCCAACCGCACCTTGTACACCTTGTGCGCCTTGTGCACCAACTGTTCCTTGTACACCTTGAGCGCCTTGTGCACCAACTGCGCCTTGATAACCTTGGCTACCTTTTGGTCCCATAGGACCTTGCAGTGAACGTTCCAGTGCAATATAATCAATGCGAGTTTCGTGTGATGCATTACCTGTATTACTATGGTACAATCTTAGTTGTGCAATGCCTGAAGAAATGTATGATGTTGATGCAATTACTTCTAATGCGAACTGATAGTAACCTGACAAACCATTATATGATCCAAATGAATCCCATGTGCTTGTGTTATAATTATACAATTGTACATAAATTGTATGACCTGATGCTGTAGTGTAATTGATGTTCAATACAATACGATTGAAATCGCTTACATTAATAAAGTCTGTTGTTACGATCCAAGCAGGACCAGTATTAGTTCCATCAGTAAAATTATAATAACCACCTGTTCCTGTATCACCAAATGTTTGTATGCTTGTAACATCACCTGAAATATATACACCATTTGTCAGTGAAATAGAGTTTGCTGTGTATGTTGTTGTGGTAGGTGTTACATTTGACCATGCAAGATTACCTGCACCATCAGTTACGATAGTTTGATTATTTGCGCCATCTGTTGATGGTAATGTGTAGTATGGGGTTTTAACTGTACCAACTTTGATTGTATCATAAATTGCATCAGTGAAATCTACAGTTGTTGTTGGATTATTAACAACATTGCTGAAGAATTTCCATACACCATCAGTTGCATCCCGTATAATACCTGTGTGCTCAATTCCAGTGCCAGGATCAAAATGACCAGTAATACCAATATCCAATAAGTTTCCTGGATTATTATTTGCAAGATAAATGATAGAGTCATCAATAACAATATTATTTGCTGTAATTGTTGTTGTATTACCACCAAAAACAACGTTACCTGCAACATATAAATCTGTGCCAACAATAACAGAACCATAAACGTTCAGTGCGGCCGCACTAGTATTAGAAATTGTAATACTACTTGAAATTGTATCTGACCAAGCAGTGTCGTAATTTGTTTCACTATTCTTAACTAATAGTTGTCCCGTTGTACCTCCTGCAGAAAATCCTTGACCAATTTCACCTTGTGCACCAGTATCACCTTGGTATCCTTGAGCACCTGTATCGCCTTTAGAAGAAATAAGAGCAAAACTACTATTGATATCCGGTGTTACATCATCAGCAATATTAGATGTACAAATATATGTTGATCCATTGTAACTTACACAGTCATCAACAAAATAACTAGTGAAATAAAACCAAGTTCCAACATATTTGAATCCTCTGCCTTGCGGACCTTCAAGCCCCACATCGCCCATAACTCCTTGGAAACCCATATCTCCTTGAGCGCCAACATCTCCTGGAGCACCAGCATCGCCTTGATATCCTTGATATCCTTGGTCACCTTGAGCACCAGTATTACCCTTTGAAACATAAAGCTGAAAACTAATATCATCTATATCTGGTGGTGTATTACCATAAACTGGATCAACACAAATGTATGTTGAACCATTATAGCTTACAACATCATCAATGTTATAATAACCATGTGTTGTTCCTGCCCATGCGCCTTGCCAATTAAATCCTCGTCCGATTTCGCCTTGCCAACCTTGAGCACCAACATCGCCTTGATATCCCTGATAGCCAATGTCACCTTGATACCCTTGTGGTCCTATATCTCCCTGTGCGCCTACATCTCCTTGAGCACCAACATCACCTTGATAACCTTGATATCCAATATCACCTTGTGCACCAACATCTCCTTGAGCACCAACATCACCTTGATAACCTTGATATCCAATATCACCTTGTGCACCAACATCACCTTGAGCACCAACAACACCTTGTGCACCGACATCGCCTTGGAAACCTTGATAACCAATATCACCTTGGAAACCTTGAGAACCTTGTGCACCAACATCGCCTTGAGGTCCAGTTGAACCCTGTATACCTTGGCTACCTTGTGCGCCAACAGAACCCTGATCTCCTTGAACACCCTGGAAGCCTTGGATACCTCTAATACCAGTTAAACTGATTTCCCAAGCATATGATGGATTGCCATTTGGTGTGCCACCAGAATCTATAATATCGTATGTGACTGCAAAACCAAATCCACCAGCATACTGGAGTAGATTAATCTTTGCATAGTAAAAGAAAGAAGATCCGCTTGTTGTATCTTTTATTAAAACATAATCGCCGACAGCATATGATCTTGTATCAGGAACATATACATAAGCTGTATTACTTCCAACCAGCGAACCGTCTGTAACCAGAGGGGTTCCTGAAGTCATTGGCGCATAACCAATACCGTTATCACCCTGGACACCCTGAGCACCTTGGACGCCTTGATAACCTTGTGCTCCTTGAGCACCAACATCGCCTTGATATCCCTGATAGCCAATGTCACCTTGAGCACCAACATCGCCTTGATATCCCTGATAGCCAATGTCACCTTGATATCCTTGATAACCCTGGAATCCTTGGTCACCTTGATATCCTTGGTCACCTTGAGCACCCACAACGCCTTGTGGACCAGAAGGAATAGATATTACATAATCATATGCAGATTGTGCTAATGTGTTTGCTGTATTTGCTTTGTCAAATGCAGCTTGTGTATAATCCTGCATTGATATAATTGTTGGACCAGAAATTGAACCTTGTACAACCAAATCATTGTGTACATTAATTTCAGTCTTTTCTAATGCCATTACGACATTAGAATTTTCAAAACCGCCAACAAGAATTCTAATATTGCCCGCGTCTGATGTGGTACCAATAATCATGTTACCACCAGCTTGACCGGTATTACCTTGAACAAGGAAATAACCAGTTAGTGGTTCAAACGGTGTTTCATATCCATCATAGTAGTTGTATGTGCTACCTGCGATGCCAACATCGGCATAGAAAGATACATCGTCACCTACGTCAGCGGTAATAACAAAATCTGCTGAACCATTACCATTAATGTTCTGTTGGTTTACTTGAGTGTATGTGTCAGAATTACTTGTGAATTGAGCAATTACGTTTGGTAATTCTGTTGCGGATAATGATGCAATACCAGCATACAGTTTGTCATATACAATTGCATGTTGCGTTTCTAAGTTTGCAGAAGCAATTACTGAATCTAAAAAAAGAGTTTTTGATGAACTATCAAATTTTAAATTTGCGGATGCACCAAATGATCCATTATTATTAAATTGGATTTCTTGATTTAAACCAGCAGGCTGAGTTGTCTGTACCGATCCAAGAGTATCGTTTACTTCACGATAATAAATGACTCCATCTGCATAGTTAAATGCAAATTCGCCATACTCAAGATCGGTCGGATTAGGAACATTGCCTGTTACGCCAGAAGAGCGTAGAGCAATAACTGTATTTGCCATTAGAAGATTCCGCCTACCGATTCTACTTTCACAACATCATTATTTACGGGAATGGATTTTTCTTCTTGTTCTACAAATGCGATACCTAGTTTTTTCTTTTTAGAATTTGGCAACATATCTTCCAACTGTTTGATGTATTCTTTTTGTTCATCAATAGTTTTTTCAAATTCTTTTTTGGTTGAAACTAGAGTTTGTTCAAACTCTTTGTTCTTATCTTCAAGAATAGAAATGTCTTTTGATTGCTTATTTAGTGCAGTTTGCAGACGGTGGCGTTCACCATCAGCATTGTTATTATTCTTGATAATTAAATTTTTAGTATTAATTTCGTTGTTCTTAGCATTAATTTCCGCACGTAGATTTGCATTTTCTTGAATCATTCTGGAAACATCAGCTTTGATTATTTCATAATCATCATTTACTTTTGCATCTTCTGCGGACATAGCAAGCTGAGCCTGAAACAATAAATTTTGTTTTAGGACAGCATGAAAATTATCTAATAGTACTTCGTTATACTTTTGGACGAATTTGATATCTGTAGCCATAATATAGCCCTTTCATAATTAAAAACTTCCACCACTCAATACATATGAATACGTCATTTCTTTAGTGCTGCTATTGTAGAAAGCTAGACCATCATATGTAGCATCTTGCGTATCAACGTAACGGATCGGATTAACGTAGAAACCTGCATTTGATGGATTCAAACCTGTTGCAGAAGCATTCAATGCAATACTGTATGCCGCTTGAGAATCAATACCTGCGCCATAACCAAGGGCAAGTGAGTATTCACCTTGTGCCGTATCACCACCATAACCTGCGCGATGACCAACTGCTGTTGCATATACGCCTTGTGTGTTTTGACCAGCATTAACACCAACAGCAACTGTATGACCACCTTGATCTGTACCACCGGCTCTATGACCAACTGCAACAGCAGAACTACCTTGTCCTGTGTTACCCGCATTTAAACCAACTGCTGTTGACCAACCACCCTGATTAGTTCTACCAGCACCATAACCGATTGCGGTTGCTCTATAACCCTGACCAGTTTCGGCAGCATATAAACCAATTGCGGTATTACCATTATTACTATTAATTTCACCTGCGATTGCACCATTTACGAAAAACTGTAATCTGCCATCAGCTTCTGAGAACATACCGGTTGGAGAACCAGTATTGAAAGAATAACCACCTGTAACACCAATATCGGATGCAAGGAATTGTTTTGCGTACAATGATGCGCCATTTGCGGTCATTGACGCTTGTGTAATTACGTTAGCTGATATTTCTTCTTGGTCACCAAGACCAATATTATCAAACAAATAGTAATCTGATGTACCTGCGTTGCGAACCAAACCAGTTACAACTACGCCATCCATACTGCCATGTTTGCCATAAAAACCAATATCAAGTACATCACCAACTACGTTGTTGGCTGCAAGTTCAATCATCGAATCATATGTTTGATTGATTGCTGTATTTACATATGTTGTAGTACCAGAAACAGTTAAGTTACCACTAATAGAAAGATCGCCAGTAATTGAACCGCCAGCGTCTGTTCTAAGAACAGTATTATCTACATCAATAACAAAAGTATTGTTTGCATCAACAAAAACAGCACTGATACCATCACCACCCTGAAGTGTCAATGTGTCAGAAATTAAGCTGAGAGAACCTGAACTACTATCATCGCCAGCAAGATTCAATGATGTTGAAATGGATGCTGTTGTTACGTTGGTAATTAAACCGTTTGCGCTTACAACAATGATTGGAACTTCTGTTGATGAACCATATGTTGCTTCTGTAACGCCAGTTGGAGTAGCAAGTGAACCGTAGAAGTAGTTGGAGTGAATTGTATTTGCACCAGTGATATCACCACCAGAACCACCACCAACGATGATTTGTTCAGCAACTTCAACAAAGTCTACCGAAGCAAGGTTAGCCGATACAGTATTGACTGTAACAACGTTGGCTGAGAAACTGCCATCTGCATCACGTTGAACTAATGTGTTCGCAGTGGTAGATGATGTTGCGGCATCTACAATATCTGTGTAGTATTTACCACCGACAGCAACGACCGTATTATCAGCTAGACCAATAAACAGTTTGTTTGATGTATTAGAATATGCTGGTTCCGCAACATTAAGTGATGGTGGTGTTGAAGTTGTTTCTGACCACTTCAGTTGAATTACGGTATTTGACATCTATGTTCCTTGAGAGAATCTTATTATTTTGTTTATTTATGTTTAGTTAAAATTGACCACCATTGATATTTACAATTTGTAAATTATTCTGGTCTATTTGTGCTAAAACAAATTTTT
Source organism: Chlorellidium tetrabotrys (assembly GCA_032273165.1). Classification (NCBI taxonomy): domain Eukaryota; class Xanthophyceae; order Mischococcales; family Botryochloridaceae; genus Chlorellidium; species Chlorellidium tetrabotrys. The sequence continues at coordinate 22,510 of JAUKPS010095503.1, read as the reverse complement.
CTTGAGCTGCATCATATAAAATTACAGAACCATCAGTCAAAGATGTAATACTTGTGTCAGATAATTCAGTCAAAGCCACATTTGGCTTTGGTCTAAAATTTGGATCAGCAATTGTGGTTCTTACTGCTGATTTAACGATAACTCTTCCTATTGTTGCCATTTTTTTACCTTGTAACGCCAGGCAAAACTGTAACTATTCCTTCAACAACTCTTGTCACAACATCGGTTGGAGATGTGATTTTGAGATCATATACGTAACGACCTGCAGATAATGCCGCAGTGTTGGCTGCTGGCATTGAAAGTGTAATTTCACCATTTGCTGTACCAGTTATATTTGTTGTTATGGTATAACTGGTTGATGTGTAGTAGGATTTACGCATTTGAGAATTGGATGTATATGCGTATAAATTAATAGCATTTCCAGCCGTATCCTCAACATTTATCGTAGTGTTAAATGTTGCGCCTTGTTCAATAACGATTTCTGAGAATGCTGCCAAAACTTTGTTCCTTTAATCTTATTTATTAATTTGTTTAATCATTTCTTCCAGAACTTCAACTCTATGTGTGAGTTCTTTAATAGATTCAATCAACAATGGAACAATTTTTTCATATTTAACCGCAAGATAACCATTATCTCTTTGAGTTACAACTTCAGGTAAAACTGATTGGATTTGTTGAGCAATAACACCAGCTTCACGCACATTAACATCTTTACCTTCAGCCAGATTATTCCAGTTAAATGTTACACCATTAAGTTCGTTAACTTTGATAAGTGCATTAGGAATATTAACAATGTTTGTTTTTAGTCTTTGGTCTGATGAATATGCAGCAGTAATATCACCCGTTGCAATAATTTCACCTTGTGTTCCAGTTGCTGCCACGCCAACGCCAAGACTATTTACTTGACCATTAGAGTTAGTTGAGAAACCACCTGTTGCTCCTTGAACACCTTGAAATCCTTGAGGTCCCTGAGCACCTGTTGCTCCTTGAACACCTTGAAATCCTTGAAATCCTTGAGGTCCCTGAGCACCTGTTGCTCCTTGAACACCTTGAGCACCAACAACACCCTGAGCACCTCTGACACCAACTGAAGTTATTACCCACGATGTAGCGGCTGTTGTACCAACACTATAATCGGCGGCAACTGACCATGATGTACCAGTAGTAATTGTAACTGTACCTTCAAAGTAGTTTGATGCTGTATTGTATACACGAACTCTTGAACCAGAAACAAAAGCACCTTGCTGATTTGTTGTGAATGTAATATTACCAGAAGATGCTGGCGTCAAGTTATTAGTAGTTGTTACACCTTCATAACCTATACCTTGATATCCTTGATTACCTTGTGGACCTTGTGCACCAGCGGAACCTTGTGCGCCGACAACACCTTGAGCACCAACAACACCTTGAGCACCAACAACACCTTGAGCACCAACAACACCTTGAGCACCAACGTTACCAGCTCTGTTAAACTGCATCATCACCAAATCGTTGGCATTAAATGTGCCAGTACCATTGACATACGTGGCAGCGACTTTATAATAACCTGCACCGCCAGTCACATTTGTAACTGCAAATAGAGCATTGTTGGCTGTAGATTTACCAAATGTAGAAAGTCTTACATGACCTTTTGTGGGATTTGTGGAATCTGCGAATGATAGAATTGTTGGAGCAACGTTTGCGCCATAAGTATCCAAGAAGTCCAAATACAGAATTGTCGCGGAACCAACTGTAGCATTGTTCAACTGGAACTTACCATTGCCCGGATCAGTGTCCGTGATAGTTGCACTAAAGTTTTGTGCAAGAACAACTGCGGCACCAGAATTCAAAACGTTCGCTGTTACTTGTGTGTCAACATATCTTACAACGTTTGTGTTTGCTGTATCAGTATATGATTTTGCATTAATCAGTGCTAAACCTGCGTTTGCTTGTGAAGTATTTGCTGCGTTGATTAAACCAAGACCAACGTTTGCTTGTGAAGTATTTGCTGCGTTGATTAAACCAAGACCAACGTTTGCTTGTGATGTTGTTTCTTTAACATCAACATAATTTTTCAAAGCAGTATTTGCTGTACCAATAGCATCATATGCTGTTTTTACGGCTGTTGCACTAGCCAACAAACCTGAGTTTGTTGTTGATGTGCTATCAGTAATTAAGTTAGCAGTTAGAATCTTGGAATAAGAAGTTGCATCGTTTGAGTTTGTAACATCACGGAGTTGCCATTGTTTATTAGTTTCATCCCAACGAACTTGTGCATCACGATTATCTAAATCGGTTGCAACACCTGTTCCAGAACCAATAAAGTTAATTGATACACCAGGAGTAGCAGTGTTAGCAACTTGGAAGTAATTTGTGTTTGCATTCAAAACACGATATGTTGTGTTATTTGCAATCGTTGCAATACCTGTACTTAGAAGTGTAAACGAAACGTTCTGACCGGCGGTATAACCATGTGAACTTTGATTAATAAAATCATTGTTACCATCAAGAATGATAGGAGCGTTTACTCTGTTAACAGTAAGATAGTCGTAACCTGAACCAGATTCTTTAGTTGTGGATCTCAGTTTAATTACGTTTGTGTCAAACAATGTTGCGCCAACAATCGTAAAGTCACCACCAACAGTCAAGCTACCACCAACATCCAATCTACCATTAATAGAGCCTGAAGTTAATGTTGTTGCACCCGCAGAAAGTGTTCCACCAAAATCAGCACGACCAGTTGTTCTTAATGTACCAGCATAAACCATACCGCTGGTATTGACGTTACCTGTTGTAAGGTTGCCAGTTACAGTTTCATTACCATAAACAGTTAATTGACCTTGTGCGCCACCGTTAGCAACGTTAGCACTACCGACAACCAAATTACCCGCACTATTGCTACCAAAATCGCCAACCATAATAGTCATTACAGTATTTGATTTAATAAACGATGCATTACCTGTAGAGTAAATAGATTTCGTAACACCTAATCCGCCAGCAATATTAATTGCACCTGTGGAATTTGATGTTGAATCTGTTGTACTCGTTACACTAATTACAGGAGTGTTGATGCCTGAACTAGCAGTAAAATATGATGCATTAGCATTACCATTAATTCTAGCATTAGTAGAATTAATGGTTGTAGCTGTTGTTTCACCAAATGTTGCATTAGCAGTAATTCTTGCGCTATCAGCAACTAAAGAACCTGTGACGATAACGTGTGATGCTGTAGCGTTGGCTGCAATTCTAGCATTATCAGCAACAAGGGAGCCAGATGCGATTAAGTGTGCAACGTTGGCATTAGCAGTGATTCTTGCATTATCAGCAACTAAAGAACCGGATGCTGTAAGATGAGCAACGTTAGCGTTAGCTGTAATACGTGCGTCAGATGCATTAATTGTTGTAGCTGTTATTTCGCCAAATGAACCATTAGCAGTAATTACGATGTTATTACCATTAACGTTAGCCACAACATATGATGCTGTAAGATTGGCTGCAATTGTAGCATTATCAGCAACAACGTTTGCAGTTACATATGATGCAGAAAGATTATTTGTGATTGTTCCATTGTCTGCGATAACACTATTGATAGCAACAACATTATTATTAGCAGTCAAGTTTCCTGTGATGGTATTAGCCGTTACCACAATTGTATCTCCAATTGTGGCTAATGTATCAACATTCAATGTTCCTGTTTGAGTAGCATTCGCGGTTGTTAAGTTTCCAGAATTTGTATTTCCTGTAACAGCAAGCGTGGTACCAACAGTAACAGCTTTACCAAATACTCCAGTATTGGCAACACCAAGATATCCAATATTTGCAGTTCCTACGATAACAGTATTGGAATTAACTGTAATGTTATTAGCAAAAATCGTATTTTTTACAGTTACGCTTCCATTAGATGTGATGTTGTTTGCAACATACAGAGCAGTGCCTGGTCCATAAAGAGATGTGACACCACCAACGCCCAGATTACCAGTCGCAGTAGATTCTTGTCCCAAACTAATTTCATTACCAACAATAATTTGTTTCTGAAACAATGCTGTATTAGATACTTGTAATGCTGTACCTGTACCAGAAAGAATAACGTTAGCATCTCCAGTAACACTTAATGTACCGGCTGTTTTATTATAATTGCCGGTTTCAATTGTGTTAAGTTCGCCTGCCGATTGGTTCGTCTGAATGCGCCATTCATCAACTGTATTTGTTCTTGTAATGTTATTAATTGACATTATTCTTTACTCTGTTTTAACAATAAGGTTAATAAAGATTTGATCTCCTGCATATCAGAAGATAAGTTATCAACCTGAGACTTTAGATTATTTATCTCGTCATTTTTGCCATTTATTCTTTGTGCCAACTTTTTTCTCGCTTCATTTTCAATCAGCGCGGCACGACCTGTCATCAACAGGGCGCCCGTTCTGGTATCTTTGACTAAGTTGGTACCTTCAACTTTTAGATATTGTGTCATTCTGCTGGTGTAGCGATGATACGCAAATCTTTAACTGAAGGAACAATTGCTGGATCACTTGAAGTCAATACGATTTTAATCGCAAAGGTCTTAAATGTATCATATGTTGTACCGTTAGTTCCTGTATATTTTACATGATTGGAACTCGCTGAAGGGCGATATTCGTATTCACGGAAACTATTATCCAATGATGCTGCGGTTGTAGGATTTACACATTCCATTTTTAAGTATGGACGATCACCAAACTTAGTTCCGTCTGTGTCAGCCAATACTTTGTAGAATACAGAAACCTCAGATTGTCCTGGCTTGTTAGCACCCAAGAACACACGCAAATCACCCGCATCATATCCATCAGCTAAAGTAATAGCTTTTGTGATGTAACGGGCTAAGCATGGACCACCAGAAGAATCATATTCACTATTCAGTACAATAGTTGCTGGTGTAGTTGGATGTGTGAAATATGAAATATCAAAATCATCCAGATAACCAGAGCCTGTAGAAGAAACATAAACACTCAATACGTTACCGTTCGCGTCTACATGCAAATTAGCAGTTGCGCCTGTACCAGATGCGCTAGTAATTGTAATTGTATTGGCATTACTGTAACCACTACCAGCAGCAACAATAGTGAAGTCTTCTGGATTGATTTCAGCATTATCCAAGAAGTTTTCCCATACGTTCAAGTATAGACTTTCTTCAGAAACCACAGGAGAAACTGTGTCGTCTGTAGTAGACATTTGAATGTTGACTTCAAAGTCTCCCTGATTGCCCAACTGTTTACGTCGGTATCCAACAGCATACAAATCATCATTAGCATAATTGTATGTCTGGCTAGGAGAAATTTCACGATATGTTGTTTCTTTTGACCCCGTTGAAGTTGTGGCGATAACACTATGTTTCAAAGAAGTTATTGTTTCCGATGGAATGATGGATGTTTCAATCAAACGGAACTTATCTACATTGTAAACAGTATCCTGAACTTCATTGTAAATAGAGAAATTAGCAGAAGTGTTTGTGGTAAACTTACAACGATTCAATCGGAACATCAAATCTTCATTCAAGAATGGAACAAATTCCATTGAGTTTTGAGATTTGTATAGTGTTCCCATGTATGGTTGTTTATCAACATATTCGTTATTAACGGTAGTTCCACCTTTTTCTGCTTCCCAAGCAACATATTCTGGAGAATCAGTAAGAACTACTAATGCATACATTCCTGGTTTCAAGAACACTGGAATATCAAACTTGAAGTTTGTGTATGTTGCAGCATTTGTTATGCTAGGTGTTTCAGATACATTAACTTGTGACGGATACTTTGTTACAACAGATTCTGGATACCAGTAATCTGACGATGGCATAGCATTCACTGTTGGACGAATCTGGACTGTCACTGGAATATTTTTGGTATCTTTTGCACGGAAAAATACATCAGCACTTTCCATAAACACGCCATATGGATACACTTGTGGATCAACAAAAAATGTTTCAGCAAGTGGATCAGAACGCCATGAAGACAATATTGTTGTGCCGGCAGCAGATGAACCTACCAAACGATTTGATGTTTGTGTACCAACAATCTTATAGTCAACATCCACGTTCAACACAGTATCAACAAGTGTTGTTTTGTTTGCTGTCATACCAGACGAAACATAAGTTTTGTCTGAGAATGAAATTGCATCCGCATCATATGTGTTATTGAACGATTCTGTAACACGGAAATTTCTTTGTCCAGAACGGAAAGTTGTTGATGGCATATAGAATGCACCACCGACTTGACCAAGTTTATTGGACTTATTTGTACCAAAACTATAAACAAATTGTTGACCAACATAAGCATCTGCACCAGTAACTGTTGCAATTTTTGTAGTTGTATTATAGTCAGAAACACTGAATTCTGCACCAACACCAATTTGATTTGATGTGCTATGAATCAAATACAATGTATTACCGGAAATGTTATATGAAGGAGCATCACTAGCTAATGTAATTTGTGTAGAAGTTATGCCTCTTGTTACACCAGAACGATGGTCATTTACAGATGAGATGATGAAGTAATTTCCACTGTCTAATCCGTATGCATACTTACCAGCTAATGGCTTACCAGATTCGTTGATAATTGAAACGTTAGCCGAACCAACTTCACTTACGACAACAAATGCAGGATCATATGAACTACCGCCCGATAGCAATGATGCCAAATTAGCAGTTAAATCGGAAACAGTGTTTGCAATCAATAGAGATTCACCGCCCACAAAAGTAGTATTTGCATTCAAAGTAACTTTGTTAGGAACAACAATATATTTGTTAACAGCAACATCATCAAAGAATGAATACATCACTGTACTTGGACGCATACCCTGTGAGCTAAACAAAATTTGTTTAGACTTCATATATGGTTGAATTGCCAAATCTGTAATAAATGTACCAGTATCAACTTGTGAAGATGATGTAGAAATTTGTTTCTGTGATAGTTGTGCACCAGCAGTCAAATATGTGTTATCATTAACTGGAGCAACACTACCCCATGTGCGTCCACCGAGCCATTGTACAGAAGCTGCGGCGGTATCAGTTTCTCTTAGAGTTTTATACCAAACACTATCAGCAATTTGTGCAAATGGACTATTTCTATCTAAATTCCAATTTGGATTATTATCAGAGATATATTTGAATGCTCCATTAATAAAGTTGAACGCACTGTCCAATCCTTTTGTGGAGTTTAGTGTAACTCTAGCAGTTGAGCCTGTGTCAACATCGCCTGTGAATTCCGGGAACAATCTTGTGGTTCCTTTGAATCCCGCAAACAATGCATTAGCGATAGGCAACGATTTTGTTGCATATGGTTGTTTAGCAAACTCTTGACTTGTAAAGTTAACTGTCATTACCTTTTTTGTACCGGTACCAGAAAACTTGTATGCGCCAGTAGAATCAGCAATACTTGCTTTCATATTGATTGTGCGCATCAATGATGCTGGATACAATTTACCTGTATCAATCAAGTTTCTGTTATCATAACCAATCTCTTCTTTTGACGCTTGGTTATCTTTACTTGTGAAGTTATCTACCAAAATGCCGTACTTAGAACGTTCTAGTCCATTCGCATCCAAGATTTTTGTAGATGATGCATCTTTTTCCAATGTGCTTAACGACACATAGTATTCCAAACCACGAATGCGATCTTCGAAACCATTGATATCAGCCATTGTATAGCGGCGGTGGTTTTTAAAGTCTGCACGAACGTCTTTTACATTTTCAGTATATGCTGGAATAGACAATGTGTAAATCAACATGTCCTCAGGTTTAACTGGAGGAGCAATAGGAGCAACAGCAGAAGCACCTTTGATAACAGCAAACTCTTTTGAAGACTTAACAATAATTTGGTCAATACGTGGCAAATAGTAGTCGTATGAAACTGTAACTTGCTCAAGTGGTTCTGGATTCAACGAACCGGACAAGTTGTTACCACCAATTGCACGTGTTGGTCGGAAGTCAAATGAACCTCTCAATGAAGTCAACTTGTTTTCATCAGCATTAGCAAACACCGAAATGTCACCATATGTGAAGTTTGAACCTGCTTGTAGATAAGAATCTACAGTAAACAAACCATTACCACCTGTAGCAGGTGCCGCAATATGTCTCAAGTATTTGTACTGAACGAATACACGTCCTGTTGGAGCAGCATTACCACGCTTCAATTTAATTGTTGCATGGTCATAATGTGTTTTGCGTTGACCATTATCAAATTCATATCTATCAGAGATATCGTATGCACTTGTTAATTGACTCGTTGCTACGTTGGCTGATGTGGATCCAGAATCATAGATTCCAACAATCTCATAAACATCAGGTACTTGTAAGCTGACTGGAACACCTGGTGTTCTAAGTTGTGTTAGAGCAGCAGCATTATCAAAGTTGGTTGCACCAATACTAGTGAAAATTGCACCACCGGAGAAGTATGTTACTGCGCCAGATGTATTTGCAGATTCAAGTGTATTTGCACCGCCCATTTCATATGGAACTTTAGCTTGCAAATCTGCACCAGTTGTTAATGGAATTAATTGTTTACCACGAACAGAACCGGTAGAACCATTTTCTGCATTGTTAACTTTTGTGGTAATCAAGAAATCAACGTTAACGCTTGGGACTACCAAGTTAACTGTGAATTGTGTTGGTGATACCGCTGTAACAGTATACAAATTATTAGCCAAACTTAGAACAGTATTCGCAGCAATTCCATATTGTGAATTGCTTGATGTACCACTACGAACGAAACAAATGATGTTGTTTAGAATTAAACTGTCACTAATTACACCAGGAGTTCCAGCAAAAGCAAATGTGTCTGTACCACCTGCATTAATTGTGATTAAACCACCAGCACTTGTAGTTCTATTCAAATACGACTTTCTTGCATACAAGTCCATATTTGAAATTGTTCCACCCTCAATAGCATCATTTGGTGAAGCAAAAATTATTGATGTGCGTTTTGCTTCATTGATTGAAACAAAACCTGTTGTAGCATCTTTTGATTCTGTATTGATATTGCCAGCAAAAGCTAAGAAAGTACCATCACTTGACACTAATGACTCTGCGTTTCTTAAATCAGATTCGATAGAGAATGTGTTGGATGCTGGTGCCCAAGGCAAAGCAGAAACCAAGTTCATGGTTAATGTATTTGAACTTGTGATTAAAACTGGAGCAATACTTGCACCACCAGCATCAGTGATACGGAAGTACATATTAGCATAAGCATTTGCAGACAAAGATGCATTGAATGATGCTGGAATTTGAATTGTTGTTGTTGATGATCCTGTTGGACCCAAAGTGCCTGTGATTGGTGCAGTATTTGCATCAAATGTGTTTACTGTAAATGTATGAGTTGTTCCCAGATTATTATTGGTAGCATCATTGTAGCGCAACATGTCAGCACGAATCGTACCAATCTTTGTTGAATTATATGCAGCAGTGGATGCAATACTAATGCTTGTGTGTGGAACAGAGTGGATGTCTAAAGATGGATAGTTAGTGATATCTAATGTACCACGAACGCTATCCAAAATCAACGAACTTTCATAGTTCGTTGGCAAATCATAATCGGAAACACTAGATGTCGATCTTGCGCGATCAATTTCAATAGTTGTTGGTGCAATTGTTTCAAACTCATAACCACCAACATATGCTTTACCTGGATCCAATACAATGTTGAACTTGGCGTTAGCGACATCGCCTTCTTCCAACGAAATGACGAACGGATCAACTGTGTAATTACCAGACTCGTCAAATGTACGGCGCGCCATTGTCTTTTCTAATTCACTGTATACAGCATAATCAATTTCTTTTGTCTTTACGTCTTCAACCAAACGGATGATTTCAAAGAATGTTGATGTATCAGCGGAGTCTAATGTACGCTTAGATAGTGATGTTGCAATCTGGAAACGTGTTGCACCTGGCGCTTGATAATTGAAAGCGCCTTGTGCTGGATCTAAAAGTGATGTATCATCAATTTCATCTTGAATATTTTCAGTAAATTCAATACCAATTTTATAAGATGGCTTAACGTTAACTGTTGATGTTCCATATCCAATACGATAGAATAGTTCAACAACTAAGAATTGTGGAGTAACTTTAACAAACTGGCCTTTAAAGTAATAAACGCCTTCCTGTAAACTGGCAACAAAAGAACCACCAACAGCATTGGTAGCTTTCAACTGTGCATATATGGATGTACCAGAAACAACCAATTCATCAGATTCCGCAAATACATCACCACTCAAATATTTAACTACTAGAGTTGGATTAACTGTAGTTGTGTCCACAGCAATAACTTTTGCGCGAACTTCTTTATCGGAATTGTATGATATAATTGTTTTATCTAAAAAGTCTGATGCAACAATATCTGCGTTGTTATATTGACTTTCTAGTACGATGTAATTCGCTTTTCTATCCAACGAAATTTTGCCACCGATGATTGGACTGCCACTTTGGAAAATATGATTACCAAATTTTTCAATTTGATTAGCTAAAATTGTTTGTAGCTGCGTCAGTTCGCGGGCTTGAACCGAATAACCTGGACGGAACAAAACACGCATGAAGTTTTTATCTTCATCAAAATCATCGTAATATGGGTCGTAATTGAATAGAGTTGTCATTTATTTCTCGTTAAAAACTCAAGATGAAACGAATACGTTCCGTTTGGCTAGGGTCTCTAGTAATTGGTAATTTGTCAGATATGTATAATATTTTTCCAGAGTACAAATCTAGTGTTGGATCAGTTACGGTGTTAACGACACGAATCGCACCAGAGTTATAACCTTTGATAGCCTGGTTTGTTTGAATCGTACCTCTAACATTATTGAGATACATTAAATTTTGTACTTCATCAAAAGAGATTACTTCAGCCGAGAAAGTTGACTCATCAAAAGTTGCTCCTTGATACACAGTTTCATCATTATTGAAATTACCTACACCAGGTGATGTTTTAATTTTCGTGTATAAACTGTATGCTTGCGCGCTGGCCAATGTTGTTGTTCCAAACTTATATGGATTCTGCAATAAAACTACTTCTCGGAAATCGTTATCAGTAGGCAAATTGTACGTTTCAGATTGGTCATATTCCACATTAAACATAATTGTGGATGCATTTAATTCATAAACAGGATCATATCCATGTCCATCATGTGGTGCAATTGATATTGTCGCTGTTGCACCAGAACCTAAACCGCCTGTGACATCTGTGAATGTCACATTTGCATATGTGTAACCTGATCCCCTATTTTGAATAATAGCATTTCTTACATGACCAGACGATACGTTTGCCTTTAAGATTACACCAGAACCATCACCGGTAACAGTAATGATATTCTGTAGTGTTCCATCCGTATAATTATTTCCAGAATTTGTAATGTTTACAATATCAATTGCACCACCAACAGCCGCTGCTTTTACGAATTTGTTATATGTAACTGGTAACCATTCATCAGTCAAAAACTTCTGTTTTTGTGCAGAAGTTAATGTATACATATATTTCCACTTATAATCATCCACAGTTGATACATGCGGTTCTTCCAGTGATGTTGTGGATAATGTAAGTTGTGGCTCGTCAGTAGATGCAGTTCCTATGGCAGAATTGGCCAAGCATTTAAAAACCTGATCTTTACTATTCAAAACATAAAAATTTGAACCAGAGAGATATGTATTGTATACAGTTCCTGATTTCCAATTTACTCTTGGCGTAACAAGTGATGCATTCTCAAGCGAAATCTGTTTTGCATAGATTCCTCTTCTGTAATATTCATTAATATTTGCATCATCTTCTAATGGAACTCCAGCAACTTCGGTGCCCACATTCCAACGTATTTGTTTGCCCATAAATGCATACATGTATGATTTTTTAGTCGCAGGCAAATATGCATTTGCTCCTAAGTCCAACAGATTATACATCTGTTTGGCCAAAAGGATTCTTAAATTTTTTGTTATTAGTGCTGACATAGTTCTATTTATCTAACTTTTTGAATAGTTGCCGTTAGGAATGTACCATTTGCTTTCATTTTTGATAGAACAATAACAGTATTTGCGTTCACAGAATTTGCGGTAACGGCATCATCATATACAACATTAATCAATGCTGATGTGGATGTTACATTAATTGTAGTATTCAAAATCGCAAAATGTGAGTTTGTCACAGACTTAATTGTTGTGGTATTTCCAGTTGACAGATAAATGGTATCTCCATCTTGGAAATCATTGATGAAGTTAACACTATTAGCATCTCCAAACAATACGTTTGATCCTGAAACAACGTTAACCGTATTCTGCAATCTCTTATGTACATTGCTCAAGATAATTACATCACCAACATTAATAGTGGAAATCAAATTCGCAGTAGAATTTGTAGATATAATTGTGTTTCCATTGTATGCAATATTGAAAGTGTCCACCAGTGAATTAACTGATATTAGAATTGTGGAGTTACTTTCAGCAATTGTTTCATGGTTATCATCAACCCTAACAACAAATGTTTTTGTTCCAATTGGATGAACAACATCGTTTAGTGCTTTCTTAAACTTGTTATAGTCTGTAGATGAATTGATAACGTATGAGAAGTTGTGGTACTTATTACCATCTTGCAAGCGTTTATCTGCACTAATTTGTCCGTCAGTATTTAAGTAAATACCAGGATAACGAATCAATCCATTTTCAAATTTCGCAGTTGCTTTTGCTCTACCATCTCCATAGAAAACATAACTAACAACATTCGCCGTTATCAAATTATCATCGGTTGACAATATTGCTGTGTTGCTTATTGAACCTGTATATCCATACAAACGTAACAATCCAGTAGTTGGAACATAAGTATCAACTCTAGCTTTAAATGTGGTATTAGTATTTGATGAACCCTGATACACTACGGTATTAGAAACAAATAATTGACCTTGCGTTACATCTTTAATGAAAAGATCCATATTTCGTAGAGAGATTGTTGGCGCAGAAACATAATCATATCCATAACTGATAATACGTAATTTTGAGATTGCGCCAATTCTTGATGTTGCCAAATCCATTTTTTCGCCATCACCAGTAACTTCAGTGACTCTCAGTATAGCATTTGCTCCCGAAATTGTATTTACTGAAACAGTTGGTAATGCTGTAGGCTTATATCCTTCTCCACCCATCACATATTCTACTGTGGGATTAAATGTGATAGATTTGATACCATTATTTCCAGAATGTATTTCTGTTATTTTGGCATTAGCTCCATAACCTGAACCACCAGTAAAAGTTAAATATTGATTCACTGCGTATCCATCTCCACCAGCATCAATAGAAATTCTTCCAAGAGAACCCAAATTTTTGATATCTCGTCTTAAAACTTTATACAATGTTACACCAGTAACATCATTACCAAAATATTCCGTAAACGAAACTTGTGTTGATGTGATATCAGAAACTGTGCAAATATCTTCATATTTGTTTCTGACATACACTCTTGCTATATCACCGATTTCAAAATATGTACTCAAATCAACATCAGAACTTATAATGTAGTTGGTGTTTTTTTGGATATTAAATGTTGTGCCGACTAAAACATCAGTTTGATCTTCATTGTAAAAACTATAAACATCAGTTGCTGGTTTAGTTCTATATCCACCACCGCCACCAGTTAATGTGATTGACGCGATAGGATATACATTAAATGTTTCATATGATGTAACTGTATTGATCGTATTCGCATAAATGCTATTAATAATGGTTGCGCTTAGTGTCTCTATAGTTGTGGAAGAAACATTCATTGTGCGATATGTTAATTCGTCAACTAAAGTAAT
>JAUKPS010095393.1:0-31101 GCA_032273165.1 Chlorellidium tetrabotrys | reverse complement strand
ATCAACAGTTTCAACCACTCCCAAATATTTTTTATTTGTGTCTGTTCCTCTTAATATAATATGGTCATAACCAGAATCTATTTGAGAAAAAGAACCACTAAGACCTAATGGAATGACTTTTTCTAGGGTTTGACCAGCACATGCAGCATCACCGTATTTTAATATACTACCCCAAACAACTAGTTGTTTGTTCGTATTAATACCAGCAGAATGGTATCGTCCTGCTGAAACTGCAGTGTATGTTCCTGTAGGAATGTTTAACTGGCCGTCTGCAGTTGCTCCCCAAGCGTATGCAGTACCATTAGAATGCACAGCAAGGGCGTGATTATAAGTGGCAGACACCATGGTGATACCAGTAACGCCTGCTGGAACAACTAGTTGTTGATACGTATTTGAACCCCAAGCAGTAAGACCGTAGTTTGCGCCTAAAATACCAACACAGAATCCAGCACCACAATCAGCATCGTAAAAAGTTACTCCTGCTGGCGCAGATGTACCAAAATCTATAAGAGTTCCGTTTTCTTTTATTCCTACACCACCAGATAAATCACTGGTCCATGCGGTTTTAACTATTCCGGTTGCACCAGAAGCAGCCACTGTGAAATCATCACACTCGTCACCAAAACAATACATGGAACCGTCTCTGATGGCAACAATTCTGTCACCGGATGCGTCAATATAAGAGTAATTTCCTGTTTTAGATTTGTATAGTTCTCCAAACTTATTAAAAGAACCAGTGTACTCATCAGTAGATGGTAGATATATTCCAGCCAATCCTATATCTTTACCCCAAGCATAAATGTAACCTCTAGAGTCTAAGCAAGAACTAAAATAATTACCATTGGATATTTGAGTAATATTTGGTTGTTGATTAAATGTATCTGGGATTATGGATTGACCGTATTGTGGAGAACCACACGAAGATTCGGATGTTACGCCTCCAGCACCATAACACTTAATACTAAATGGACCTGTGCCTGTTTCGTAGATTAATATGTCGCCAGCCGAAATATTGTCAAGGTTAGTTCCAGTATATCCCTTTAAAAAATCACCAGTAAATCCGGTGGAACCAGCTGCTGGGATAAAATCAGAGATGTTAGCAAACTGATACACCCAACCATCGTATTCCAATTCTATTTGAGAATTGTAACTTTCTTGTGTTTGCGCCCAGTCACGTAACGGATTTTTTACACCGTTAACTAAAAATAAAGACCAGTAGTACTGAGGATCATTATATAAACGATAAGAAATCTGATCAGCGCGTTCGCCTGGTTGTGCCTGGGTTGTAAGAATTGCTCCCGGACGGTCAAACACCAAATTTATAGACTTAAAAATATTGGTAACTTCGTAAGTTCCACCATCAAATCCATACTGTATTTTAGGAAAGAATTGGAACATTATTCCCACTCTCCTCGTGGTGGTTCTTTTCTTCCCATACCGGATATAAACCGTTCTGCTCTATTCATCAATGATAGTGTTCCACTTGCATCACCTATACCAGATTGCATTGCAGGTTCTAGTTCTACAAATAATAGTTTTATATTTAATGCTATAGGTCTGTAATTTGGCGTGGTAAAAGGTGTATTTAAAATTGGTGATCTATTTATATCTACCTGTTTTAATACCGACGGCAGTGGTTGTCCGTCCCAGTAGTCTTCAACAAAATCTTGTTTATTAGTAGAAGTTGCCTCAAAACACCAAATATACGGATGTTTCATGGTTAAAAGTGATGCAGTATTTGCTATAGGAAAGCAGTTATTTTGAAATATCAGGGCTATAGTATTTGCTATTTTTGCTTGTTTTTCATTTTTAGCCACCATGTTTATTTCAAAACTGTGAGTTCGTCTAGCACCTGGTTCTAAAATAGTCTCAAAGTGATCAAATCGAATTATGGATCCGCCACTAAAAAAGCTGCTAGCAAGTTCTTTTGTTGCTGCTATTTGTTGGCCAAGTGTTCCTAATAAATTGCCGGTTTCCACAGATTGAACATTTAGACTACCACCAGCAGTATATGTTTGACTGTTACTGGTATTCATTTGTCTTGGATATGGAATAGATATAGCAAGGGCTGGTGTATTTTTTATAGAAGTTCTTGTTCTGCCACTATTAAAAGTAGTCCAGTTTTTTGCATAAAACGTCATCCAGACAGGAATCTCGTTTTCGTATTCGTCTCCTGGTGGTGGAAATTGGTAATAATTGCTGGTATTTGGATTTACTGGTTGTGCCATTTGTGTTATAAATATATATTGGAATTTACATGGCGTATAAAACTAAATATGAACCAAAAAATCCACAAAAGTATGTTGGCAATTACGCCAACATTGTTTGTCGTTCTAATTGGGAACGTAAGTTCTGCAAGTATTTGGATGAAAACAATAATGTTGTCAGATGGTCCAGCGAAGAAATAAAAATTCCATATCTGTCTACAATAGACAGACAGATACACCAGTATTACCCAGATTTTGTGTTTGAAGCATTAAAAGGTGAACAAGTTGAAACTTTCATGGTGGAAATAAAACCTAAAAAGCAAACAATACAGCCAGCTCCCAGAAAGAACAAAAGAGCGTATCTAAACGAATGCATCACATACGAAACCAACACATGTAAATGGAAAGCAGCAAACGCGTACTGTAAAGATAAAGGGTGGACTTTTAAAATATTAACAGAAGAAAACCTATTTAAAGGCTAAAATGGCATATCCAGACAACAACGACGTAAATTCACTGATTAGTTTTTTTCAGGGAGTATCCGGATTTCAACGATCAAACAGATTTAAGGTGCTTATTAATGTTCCAACCCAAATAACCACACAATATCCTGGCCAGTTTACTACAGTAAACAACCAAATATCTTTATTTGCAACAACAGTGCAAATTCCACAACAAGTAATCACATACTTTCCTGATACCATGTCTCCTTCTGGAGCTGAGATTGATATTCCTCTAAAAAGAGGATTTGATGAAAGATTTATAATAGACTTTATAGTAGATTCTAAATGGCAAGCCAGAAGATTTTTTGAAGCTTGGATGAATATCATGTTTATTAACAGTACTAATCCTACTCCTTCCTTTAAAAATTCAATTATAGTAAATTATCAAAATAATATTAGCAGTACTGTTGATATTTACGCCCTAGACCAAAACGGAAACACTAATAGACGAATAACACTGTACCAAGCGTGGCCAAGCACACTACTCCCGACTCAAATGATGAATGATGCTCCTAACGATTATTTAACTTTAAGTGTGGATATGAACTATAGATACTATAGAGCGTTTGACGCAAAAAATGGGTTTGAAACTTAATTATGGCTATTAAAGATCTTTTATTATCGTCTCTACCACAGTACTGTGAAACATTAGCTTCCGGAAAAGAAGTGTGTTTTAGGCCAATGATTGTTTCTGAGGAAAAGGCCATGTTGTTGGCAAAACACTCTGAAAACAAACAAACCATACTAAAAACATTAACTAATATAATTTTTACCTGTTTTGGTGGTTCTAAAGACTGGTCTATTGCAGATTTTGAGCATATGTTTTTACTACTTCGAGCAAAATCTATAGGCGAAGTGGAAGGATTTACAATCAAATGCCCAGTGACTGCAGAAGACGTTAATATTAAAATAAATTTGTTAAAAGATGTTAAATTAACAAAATCAAAAGCTAATAATAAAGTTAAATTAAATGAAAATTTAGTTGTTGTATTTAAAGAACCAACAATAAAAACACTGGCAAAATATCCAGACTACAAAGAAACAACAGAACAATTATACGGATTTATGGGTTCTTGTATCAAACAAATACAAAATCAAAAAGAAATTATTGATTGTTCTGAACTGTCAGAAAAAGAAATAACAGAATTTATTGAAAATTTGACCTCAATACAATTTAAAAGCATAACTGATTATTTTGATTCTTTACCTCAAGTAGAAATTATTTCAAAATATGAAACTTCAGATGGGGTAAAACGAGAAATAAAAATTAAAGGTCTATTTGATTACATTAATTTTTTTTTTAGTCACCTGAATCTTCAATTGTTTTATACTCAAAACTTTCAAATGAAGTATCAGCATAATTACAGTTTAGAAGAAATAGAAAACATGATTCCATTTGAACGAGCTGTTTATGTGGAACAAGTAAGAGCGCATTTAAATAAAGAAAAACAAAGATTATCCCAGAATATAGGAGCCACATCAAATGGATGATATTAAAAAATTAAATAGTTCTTTTTTTTCTGGTTCTTCAATACAACCCGAAATTACTTCCAGAATAGCGTCTCAAGAGAAAAGTAAACGCGCAATGGAAGATACGCAATTAAAAGAATCGGATGTAGATACAGATCAACAACCAACACCATACAAAACCGCTCCTATGCGAATAGCGTCTCAAGAGAACACTAAACGAGTAGTACAGTACACAGAATCAAACCAACCTACACAGATATCATTCTCTAATGCCATCGGTCAAGCAAAAGCTGCAATAGCCAATTTAAATCCAAACGCAATAAAAGGCATGAATCAAGCAGACGCCATAAAATATACTAAAAATAGCATAGCAGATTTAGAAACAAAAATGGCGCAAGTTGCTAATTTAAGTTCAATGGCAGATAGTTCAAAAGTACAAAATAATCCAAATCAAGCACCTATTGTTGCTCCCAACACCCAAGTTTCAAATAATGTTAGTAATGTGACAAATATTACATCAGACTATTTAAGAAATATTACAGCAAGTTATAGAACTACTCCTCAATGGAGAGATCTACAAGGATAAAAGAAAAGGCCCCTTTCGGGGCCTTTTTTATTCGTCTCCTAGAGACTTCAGGTAACTTTCAACATCCACATCCTCATCCACTTCCGTCTTGGGAGTGGGCTTTCGTGAAGGCCGAGCAGGTGCTTCATTCTCAATAGTGTCCTCTTCGGTGGCTTCACCACGAACATCGCCTCCTAGGGCATCTACCAGCTTTACCTTGAGTTCTGCGTAACTCTTGAACTCCTTGGGATTCACAAACTCCTTGAGAGCGTATTGCTTCTTCCATAGAGCCTCAAGCTTGGCGTCATCACCGTCAAGCAGTTCTGAAGCCGCACTGAACTCAGACTTATCGTAGTTGACATAACCTTCAACCTTACGAATCTTTAGCTTGAAGTTGGCACCCTTCCAGAAGTCAAACGGATTCACTGCATTCTCGTCTTCAAACTCTGGGTTCATTTGCTCTTGAATCTTCTCAAAAATCTTCTTGCCATACTTAAACAGGAAAACCTTACCCTTGTTTTGAGGAGCAGCAGGATCTTCCACAACAAGAATATTAGACACGTAATTAAGCTTACGCTTACGATCACGAGCAATACGCTTATCGCTTTCAGTACCACTATTCCATAGCTCACTGTTTGCTTCACATACTGGGCACTTTTCGCCAAGGGTAGTGGGGCAGTTGTGAATAAACCATCCACTCTTTCCCTTAAACGCGTGAGAGTACAGCTTAACCCATGGAATGTCTTCGCTTTCCACTGCAGGAAGGAATCGAATAACTGCATATCCATTACTAGCAGAGTCCAAAGTTGGTCGCCAAAATCGATCATCCTTGTAATCGTTGTTCTTGTTACTCTTCTCAAGCTCCTCTTGAAGCTTGCTGGCCATAGTCGTTGAATTTTTCTTTAGATCTTTAAATCCCATAATAGTTCTCCATTGTTTTTAAACATACACCATAACAACCAAATGTCAAATAATTAAACAGGTAATTTTGAAGTTTTGGGTAAAAAGTTTAAATCTTGACCTTCTTGCTCTATTTTTTCTATAATAGGCTTGGAGAGTATCTTAGCAATACTCTCTACAGGTATATCTTTTGCTTCGCAAATATTCACGACAGCATTCAGATAATTTGTTTTCCACTTTTCTACGTATTTTTCAACTTCTCTGCAGAAGTCGTTTTGTGTTTCATTGTCAAAAAATAAGACCATAATATACCTATATATAGAAGATTTCTTAAACTTTTTCCACAACCTCGGAGAAATAAATGCCAGATATAGATCCTAACTTAATCATAGACGTAACAGGTAATACCGCTTCTGTAGCAACAGACTATACAACCAGCGGAGTTACCAACTCTCATGTTCAACTAGTAAAATTGGTTTACGGTGCATCCACAAGCGGCACCCGAGTAACCACTACTACTCCACTTCCAGTGGATATTAGACTGGCAACCGTTACCGTAGGAGTTACCGGTAGCGTTTCTGGTTTAGGAAATTTTCGTATTTTAAACGGTCTATCCGGAACAACCGCAGTTCCTTTGGTTGTGAGTGGTACAACAGCCACCGGATACACTCCAGTTCAAATTAACGGTTACGTTCAAGGCATAACTTCCGGTGTGCCATTAGCTGTAACCGGATCTGTATACGTTATTGATGGTGCTCGCGTACAAGGCATAACCACAGGAACCGCAATCAACGTAACCGGTGGTCGTTATCTGTCTTCTTCCAACGACAGTGTAACAGTATCCGGAACTGTGGGAGTCACTGGTGGTCGTTACCTGTTACAATCAGCCGATTCTGTCAGAATTTTTGGTGGTAATGGTGGCGAAACCATGATTCCGGTAACTTTACGTTCTGGTTCAGGAGCCTCAATTGGTTCGTCTGGTGGAGCACTGAACGTGAACATTGTTGGTTCAGGATTCACTGCCAGCGTGTCGGTTGCTGCAATAGTTGGTATTAGCCAAGCAGATCAATCAGTTCCTCTGTTCGTAGCAGGAGCCACTGCAGGCCCAGCAGTTCGTGTTAAGGGTACCTTGGGCGCAAACAGCGCAGTTGAAGTTGGTTGGAGTACTGCACAAAACGTGGCAGTAACTTCCAGTGTGGAAAGTAATGCTCAACTAATAACTGCGGTCGAGACTCTACAAAATAATTACGTTTCACCAATCGTAACCAACACTGATAATATCGTAAACATCTACGATAAACTAAACGGCTCTGGTGTTAATGCCCAGATTACCGGATTTACCAGACCAGGTTCTGTTTATACTGGAAATACCACAATTGGTGTTAGTGGTGGTTCATTAGGATCACAACAATTAAAGACTGGTATAACACTGAAAGCGGTCGGTGGAGACATCAGAGTGAAAGGTGCCAGTTCGTCTGGAGTTTATCTGTTAAGTTCTGGAGAAATCTTGTTTGTTGAAACCAACAATCTGAGCAATCTCACGTTTACCACTTCATCCGGATCTGCAACCTTATATTACATAGCAACCTAATATGTCTATCAGGAATATTAAGTCATCCAGTAATGTAGGAGCAATCACTATAAATGGTGTTCCGTATACATTAGCCAGATCAGACGTTTTTTATTACCTGAAATTTATAGACTACACCAAAGAGTTATTTAAAGCTGCTTCAAATTTAACAGCTAAACCCACTGTTGTTTTTTATACGGAAGACGCTACCAATAAAGTAATATTAGATTACTCTTTGGCAAATACTACAGATAAAACGTATCTGTCTGGTTTTTTTGCGAACCTGACTAAAACTAGTACTTTTAATTTAACTAATGCAGGTTATCTGGATAAATCAGAATTAGAAGCAAATATTGGTTGTACTTTAACTTTCAGTGAATACAAAGAAAATAAAGTGTTTGCCACAGTAACTGCTGTAACCAATTTAAACGCAGCTTTAGACGTATATTTTGCAGACTACTTTACTGACTCTCCACAATTATCAAAAGCGGGAAGTCTTGGAACCAATCCAACCACTTTAGATTACGCTCTAGTTTCTGTTAATCCAAGCACGAGCAGACCATTATCTTCATTAGGACTTATTGCAGGCGATGTGATTGAAGTAGTTAATTCTGATTCTGTAAACAATCAATTTAAATTTGAAATATCAGAAACCACCACAATCAATCAACAAGAAGTTTTACGTTTAAAACCAATCTTTAACGACCAAGTTCCCACGATTGAATCTCTATTAGGTACCAGCTCGTTGATTAATCTTTACGTAAAAGGAACAAGTACTCAAACACCAGTATTGTCCGGAGATCTTGGATGTTGTTACAACGGCACCACAAAATTACAAGATAATACGAGTTATCAATGTAGTGTAAGAGGAAATGATTATTCTTTTTTTGCCGGTTCGTGTGTTGATTTAATTGTAAACACCACACCAACAGTAATTCCAAGTTCTTCCAGTAATATTATCAGTGAAGGAATTGTACCTGATATTACATTTGCTAGTTATATTGATTACACAACAACTACGCCAACTGTTAAATTCATTCCATCTAAAAATAATTTAAATGCAATTCAAAATAATGTGATTACATTTTATCCAAACACAACATACGCATTTTCGCAATTAGATGGTTCTAATTTAAATTCAATAATAAGATTCTCAACCAATAATGATACATTTACTTCGTATTGCAATGGAATTTATGGTGCGCAAAAAGCAGTTGGAATTGGTAGTTTTTCTTATATTAAGTACTCTTCCAACATTCCTGAATTGTATATTTTTCTTGAAAAAAGAAAAACAGTAAATGGTGAACTAATTTTAGAGTATGTCAATACAAATTATACTTTAAAAATATCATAATTTTTAATTATATAATTGATCTATAACCGATTGAACAAAATCAACTGAAGTTATAGCAGAACAATCGTTTATATTAATACCGTCTGGAAATTGCTGTTGTATTTGTTTCCAGCAGTTTGGTGTTGATGATTCTGGTAATTTATCATAATAAGTAGAAGATTTGTGTATGGTATTTGGATAACACGGAATTGGTAATTTTTGTGAAATATCATAAGAATATGTGCTTCTGCACGGATAATCCGGGTTTGGTAATGTTTTCCAAACAAAAGTATAGCTGCAAGGAGAATCCGTTTTAACAGTTAATTCGCCTGCTGTTACTCCTATGGTTTTATCCCAGAAAAAATATTCGTATGGTTTTGTTACAAACCCTAAATTGCATTTAGGATTATCACAATACACGTTGTAGTTATCTACATCTAAACCTTTTTCTGGTGACCAGTAAGAAGTTAATCCTCTACGATCTTCTTTCCATTGTTCAAAATAATTTAATATGTATTTTTGAAAATTTGGTAAAGAAACACCTTTAACATCATCAAAATACCTAGCGTCTCGATCAATCATTATATAAGGATTAATTGTATAAGTTGTTTCTTCTTTTCTTTGATTGACCACAACGTATCTGTCATTAGGTGGTGTGGTACAACAACAATTAAAAGTTTCTGTATTGATGTAAGTACCATATCGAAACCGATAAAATACTGGATCTGGTCCCCACTTAATATCTTGTTGACCGCCCGGGCACGTACCCTCCGGACACGTAGTACAATCGTAATCGACTTTTCCTTCAATTGTATGAGTAAGAATATCGACTTGGCCACTTTCTGTGCATTGATCCCATGTAAATGCTTCTACACTACATTGAGGAGTGTACAATTCATACCATTCGCAGCCACCGCCTTGAGGTGAAACTTTATCGATTCTAAAACTAGATAGTCCTCCGCAACCGGGAAACGTATCCAGAGTGTACTCTTGTGTTTTTGGTGCATATCGGCCCACTAGAGGAGTATATTCTGCTTCATATGTGAAGCAATCGCTTAAATCTTCACATCCTGATAAATCATAAACTTCTCGTACTTTATACCATGTTGTTAAAATAATTCTTGTTGTTAATCTATCTGCACACGTTATTCCTTCGGGATCGCACGATATTCCTTTACAGGGTTGTTCAAATATTTTTTCACAAGAATTTTCATTCCATTTTATTCCCTTTCCTGTTCCTGTTTGCGGATTGCATCTGTATATTGGTATTCCTTGATAATAATCAGTGCACATTTTATGAATAGGACCATTAATATCGTCTATTAAAACTTTGTTTGGAACTCCATCCCATTTAGGATCTGTTGCATCTAAATCTGAGCACAGACACGGTTGGTCTTGATCTGATCTTGGTGATATTTGTTGAACGGTGTATTGTTGAACAAATTTTGTGTCTCCTAATGACAAATAATTGGAACCGTCTTCGTTTTGACAACGATACACATCCACTTTATAAACCAAAATATTTTCTGGTAATGATTGATAAAACGCATTAGATTGAACTTTATTGTCAATTTTAAATGGAGGAATAGTATAACATCCTTGAGTTTTAATTCCTCCTAATCTAAGGTTTGGAAGAGTTATTCCTTTACACCAACGATCTGCGTGTGTTGGATCACACACTGGAGTAAATGTTCCTGGTGCTATTGGTGATTGAGTTTCTTGATCTACAGTACCTGGAACTATTGAATAAAATATATGATTATCGTTCTTTAAAGCTAAAGAATAATCATCAGAATAATCAACCTTTATATTAAAAATATGTTTTGGATCAATAAAAATCTGATCTGATCCAGTATCTCCTAATGTAATACCACCAAAAACATTTATACTTGTTACTCCATTTATAAGTGTAATTCCGTACATGGAAATACCATTTGGTTCCTCTTCCGTTGGACCAGAAAATCCTATAAACGTAATTCCGTACATATCGCATATTGATGCACCATTTTCTATAAAAGGTACTTGGCCTGGATTTAATGGGTAGCTTAATGAAAGAGACCTATAACTTGCACTTCTGTCATCATATATGGTATTAAAACAATTTTTAATGTTGGTGTATAATGGTTGTGGTAGATTACCACCAAAATATTTGTAAAATAATTTACCGTTTTCAATATCAGATGATTTTATAAGAGTAATACCTTTGTATTGAGTTGGTAATAATAAATTTCCTCTTATAACATACTTAAAATCTCTTTCCTGCATATTATAGCTTCCGCCCCAATTAATTTGAGACGATTCTATTTCTGTTATTAGTTTAGGATCAGACCATAACTGATAATCTAAAGAAATACCAATGTTGTTGGTTAAAGTAATACCTTCAACACTGTAAAGTGGATTTTCTTCAATATCTTTTAAATCAGCACCACAGGTTGTTCCACTTATTCCAGTATAACCCAAAAAAGTTCTGGTCCAGAATTTAATACCTGGACTGGTAAAAACCGGATCCAGACCTAAAACTTTAGTTTGGAGAAACAGATAAGCACATTCTACTTGGCAACAGCAACTAATCCGGTTATTACTCATAATTTACACGGAAACAAAGAACGCTTTATTTCAGTGTCAACAAGTATTTAGTCTGATGGATTAAACCTAACATCTCATCTCGAATATTGCTGAGATCAGTATTGGATTTAACAGCATTATCCATATCGGTGGTAAAAAATTGAACTGCTTGATCTAACAGTTTTTCTGGTGATCCTGCAGTGTAGGGGCGTAGATCTAGTTTAGGAGAACCAAGATCTTTGCCGTGGACGCCCATCCATGTTTCAACAAACGTGTCTATAAGACCGTCTAAACCTTCGTAAGCCTTGCCTAAAGCTTTATGCTCGGCATAGCTGTTGGTACCCCAGTGAAACATTCGTAATTGGTTTTGAAGTCCTAGCAGTTTATCTACCATGTTATGTTCTCCTATAGTATATAATGCACCCGGGTGGGGATGCAAAGTATCTATAGAAATTCCATTTTCAATAAATACTGGTAGAAGGAAGGTGATTTCTAATGCAAATAATCAATTGGCTAAAAGCTCAATTAAACACCGTTCTAGTTAAATTAAATCTAAAACCACAACCCAAGAAGTGTCCAAAGAAGCAGTGCTGTAAAAAGTAAAGAGTATTCAATAATGGAATAACGGGCTCCTACCTGTGACGGTAAGAGCCCTTATTCTTTTTACACTATTACCTTTTTACAGTAATCGTACATGGCAATGCCACTTGCCGTACCTACATTCAGGCTACGCACAGAACCGTACTGAGTGATGTATACGGTGTCCTGAGCCATCTGAAGCAGCTCTGGAGGCACTCCAACCTGTTCTTGGCCCAGAATGATTACCGCATGCTTATCGGTTGGCCACTGGTAAGATTCCAGACTAATGGAATTTTCCACATTATCCATGGCAACCAGATGCAGTGGTCCTACTTCTTCCGCCAGCGTGTCAAGTCCTTGCACCAACCGATCCAACGTTCCACAATGTACAGAACGAACATAGTGGTGAGTACCAACAGTACCACGGCGATCATACTGCTTAGGCCCATAGATAAAAACTCGTTTAGCCAAGAAAGCATTAGCGTTCCGGATGCAAGTAGCAATATTAAAGTCATTGTATAGGTTACTGCAAATAATAGAGAAGTTGTTTGCTCGTGAGTCAAGATCCGCAAGAATTGCTTCATGATTCCAGTAATGGTAGTGATCAATGATGTTTCGAGATTCACTCGCCATCCCAGTTCTTGAAGAATTGATTGAAGTCAGGTCCGTCATTGTTTCGCTTTCGCTTCTTGTTCTTGTTTCCCAGATAAAAGTTCTTGTCGTAATACTGAAAGTTGGTAAATCCAGACCAACCTGTATTGTGTAGTCCCTTGGTTTCTAACTTGATGCCGTGCTTAACAAACCAAGAACCTAAATTGTATCGTAACTGTTTTACTGAGCCAGGATAACATTCCTTGGATGGATTCCAATCACGAGCATCCATCTTTAAAAGAATACCAAATCCTAGATTAATGAGCTTCTTACCAAACCAAATTTTAAATGTATTAAACTTTTTCATAATGCGGGTAAAGGGAATCGAACCCTTGTCTACTGCTTGGAAGGCAGTCGTGCTACCATTATACCACACCCGCGTGCTCTGTCAAGTACTTTTTGAGAGCAAGATCCTTTGCCTTGGTCTCAAGCATAACGTCGTATTCGCGCTTAGTAAAATACTTGAATGCAGGAATAGGACCACGAATATAATCTGAGTGTGCCTGAGGTCGCTTGCCCGGAGCAGACTCTGAATAATGAATCTTTGGAACCTGATCTTCTGGCCAAGTAGAAAAACACAAATTTACTGCTTCTTCCACAGTTTCGTTAGAACAAAAACGGTGGTGATGAAAATCGTAAACCAGACGAATCCCACACTTAGAGTAAATCATGTCATATAATTCCTTTGGAGACCACATAGATTCCTTGTCGTCATTTTCCAAAGTTAGTTGTAGTTTAAGTGCAGGGTTCAATCGGTTGTAGTTTTCACAGAAACGTTCTGCCGTAGTCTGCTTGTCTTCGTAAACACCACCAACATGAATATTAATATTAAAATCGTGGTCATGTCCAAGCAGGCTACCAATAAGTTGGTGCATTTCCAGTGAACGCACAGACTTCTTTACGATATCCCTATTAGGGCTTGCAAGGCACGTATACGGCCCAGGATGGCACGACAGGCGAATACCCGCCTCTCGGGCAATAGAGCCTGCCTCAACCATCTCAGACACAATATCCTGATGGTGTTCTCGTGACAAATCTTCTAGAGTATATCCTAGTTCAGCGTGATCCATAAATGGAAAAATTTCACTGCTGACACGGAACATTTGAATTCCATTATCACGGTTCCACTCCATGATCTTAACCAGATCAGCACTATTTTGAACAGCTAGTTGACCTACACGATCCAAACTAAAACCAGACATACGCAGAGTGCGGCTGGTAGTAATTTGATCTTTCTTCTTAACGCCTTCGTTAAGAGACAGGTTCATACAAGCGTAACCAATTTTGCGAATAGGCATAATGTTTAGTGACCCCAGCGGGACTCGAACCCGCAGTCATCGCCTTGAAAGGGCGAGGATTTGGCCAGTTAATCTATGGGGCCGTAACTGTATTACTATACTACTTTTTCGGTAGAGCGCAAGAATTATTTGCGCATTTCATACAAGATTTCATCGGCTTCTTAAACCAATTTTGACGAATAACATCCATAATTACAAACGGAAACAGTACAGCTAAACACGCAAACAAAGCAAGATCAGATATCAAGTCGTTTTGGTTTTTCATAGTGTTCTAGTTTAAGATTTCCATGCTCGTCTTCGTAAATAAAAGAACAATTTTCTTTTTCTGTCCAACAACCCGTATTTGCGTATACGATCTCGTCTATTTGTTTTATTTTAGGATCGTGTATGTGACCACAAATTATACCATCATACTTGTGTTGTTTGCAGTACTTAATAATAATACTTTCAAACGTATCCAAAAATTGTGATGCCTTTTTAAATTTAATTTTAATGTGCTTGGATAACGACCAGTACTTCATTCCAAACATGCGTCGAAACCAATTCAACACATCATTTAGATCCATCATAATGTCATAGCCTACATCACCCAGTTTATACAAAATGGGAGAAAATGTAAATTTTGCAATAAAATCAAACTGATGACCGTGCATCACTATGAACTTTTTACCAGAACTGGTTACGTGTTCTATAGTATCGTGCATATCAATATTTCCAAAAATATTATGATTTTTAAATTTACTTAAAAATTCGTCATGATTACCAAGCACGTAATGAATTTTAGTTCCTTTACGAGAGTGTCGCAAAAGACGTTCAATCACTTCCACGTGAGAAGACTGTTTATCTTGACTAAACGAAAAAGCTTGCTTAAAACGCCAAATATCAATTATATCACCAACAAGATATATTTGATCAAACTCGTTTTCTTTTAAAAAACTGTTGATTCGATCTGCTTTGCTTTTTTTAGAAGCAATATGTAAATCTGAAATAAAAACAGTTTTGTAATGCATCTACAATTATTTATTGTTTGTAGACGTCTTGTTGCGCTTCTGTTTTGGGTTTGTATTAGATTGAATTTGCTTAGGAAAACTTCCACGCATACTCTTACTAATAATCATGTGGATGTTGTTTACGTCTTTTTGAGTAAACAACATTCCACTGCTCGTCATGTACTTTAATACATTACGAGTAACTGTATCTGCGAGATTTTGTTGCTTGGACTTCATAAACATATTTAGTAGGATACCAGAGACTCGAACTCTGCAATAGATCGTTATAAGCGATCCTGTCCCACCCGAGACTTGTATCCCATGCGCTTATTCTACCTCAGATTCGGTAGGAAGCAAGTTAATTCGTGACTTTTTGTTGGCAATATGACCGTTTTCATTACGAATCATATAGTTAGACTTCTGACGGTCCTGATCGTTTCCTAGACGATAATTGATATCAGTAATACCCATACCAATCAATTCTTGCTTATGAGTATCAAGGAAAGCAATAAACTTATTGCAAGCATCCATTGAATCTGATTCAAGTGTTGTCAGTGGAAAGTCCATGTGCAGTCGAAACATCGATTGGCTCCTGTTCTTGTGTGATGTACTGTCTAATCTGATCTCGTAGCTGTACCATACGGCCACGAATTACTGTGAGTTGTGCACTCATTTGATCTAGTTCTGCTTGTAGTACATCTAACGCTTGTAGATCACTTGGTTTAGGTTGTCTCATAGGGTAATAATTCCTTGATCAGTAGTGTAATGAATTTCATGAAAGATTTCTTGACACCACGGAAGGCAAAGTTCACACGGCCTTGCAATACGAAGTTCCCCAAATCGATTAAAACGAACGTTAAGCAGTGTTAGCTTCTTATCACGAAGATTCCTAGGAACCTTGCGATAAGCATCCAGTTCGGAGTGCATTTCATCAAATGCGTATCCAATAACCTTGGCCTTTGGATGAGTCTTGAAAAAATTACGACCGGTTGCTACAATTCGATTCTTATGAAGAATAAATGAAAGGTGCTTCTTTTGACGAGGCAATTCCATGCAAAGCGGAAAAGCTTGTTCCAAATACTCATCAATAAGAGTGTTGGTCATAATAACTAATATACATCACTTCTGCTTAGAGTCAACTTTTTTCGCAGACTTTTTCTTTTTTTTCTTAAAGATATCATCCCAGTTTTTGGAATATTGTTCCCAGTTTACTGGTCGATATTGATCGCCTTTACCTGCATCATGTTTCCCGCCCATCATTATTTTCCTTTATTTTATTTAAAAACGGACAACCTCTTATAGCTCTTTGGTGGTCTTCAAAAACTTTTTTATTTTCACTGTCCTCTAAACCTCTTGAGTAAAATTCATTATAAGTTAATTCTCCTCTTTTAGAGGCCCATATACTCATTTCTTTATTAAATTTAGATTCAGTTTCTCCCGTAATAGTATCTGTGTCGAATGATTCAAGATAATATCTTGGAATTGGAAAAAAACATGCTATTGGTTCGTCTTTTTCAAATTTTATTGTTACGTGCTTTTTTGTTATCTTCCAATTTAAAGTAAATGGATACGGAAGCCAATCAGATTCTATAATTGCTTCTAAGGACCTTGCTCCATGCTTAAAATGATTTGTTGGTGCTTTTATAAAAATATTATGACCAGATGTTGTTTTAAGAACAAAATTTAAAGCAGACCAAGTAATAATTCCATTACCAAAATGAGAACCAATACTGTTGTCTTTTATAAAATCTTCTTCTTCTTTATTTTGTGGATAAAAGTTAAAAAGAATTGCGTCTTTAATTCCTGGATCGCCATTCCAAATAGCTTCAAATTTTATTGGATTTAATATATCCCAACCAAATCCATTAGCAACACTGAGTGGTAAGCAACGATAAGCATGCCCATTATCTAAATCCATCCAGTTTCTTCTTCTGGACGGTAATTCTACTTTATATAAAGAATGTGTAAATTGTGGATCAATCCACTTTGTTATTAGCTTATCTTTTTTTACGTCTTTCATGATAAATGATTATAAGAACTTTCTTTAGTATTTAAAGTATAATTCGACCAATACTGCTCTGGTACTGCATTTTTTGTATTAGAAGAATAATAATGATATAATGTTGCTTCTGTTCCTGTCGTACTAATTTGCACATCATTATAATCAAATTGTATTATTGGTGCGTCGATATCTTGTAGTAATTTTGTAATAGCATATTCTTCGCCTAGCCAAATCATATGATCTGCTTTTTCTGGCTCGTGCTTATTAGTAACACACAATACATTAAAATATTCTTTTAGTAGTTTTTCTAAAAAATTAAATTTAAGTGCATTTATTATATTTTTGCTTATTATAAATTGACCAGTATTTAAACAAGATTCTAATAATTCTATCTTTTCACAAATATTATCGTATTGATATTGAACACCATAAAAAGCATTTAAATTAGAATATTGATAAAATAAATATTCTGGATTTTTATTAAAAACAGTATCATTGTCAACACACAAAATTTGATCATAGGAAAACCTTTCGTTAAATTCTTTTACACATTGCCATTTATGAAAAGCTGCTTTTGATGCAATTTTTAAAAACTTATTATATTTAAATTTTACAATAATTAGTTTAGGAAAATCTGCAACTAAATTATATTTTTCTTTAAATATAAAAGTGGTAATATCAATATTAGAATCTATGTACAAAAAAACAGATTTATCAAAACCAGTATCATATAATGTTTTTAACGAATAATATAATTGAGAAAAAATTTGTTGATTGTGATGGTTTTTATCATCTAAATTTGGTAGATATACAGAATATAAAATTGCAGTATTCATAATACTTTATTTTGTGTAATTAAATTCCAATCCTTCCGGAGATCCTGAGTAAATAATGTCTTCCACGTCAGACTCTTGTTCAAAAACAACATCATCAATATAATCATTCATCTTGGTAAGATCTGGAAATTCCACAAGTTTTTCTTCATGGATAACCTTGAATACACCAATCTTGTTGAGCACATCACACTTATTGATGATTAGATTGGTACAACCAGAGATCCGAATAGCATCAATTAGCTTGTCTAGATTCAACCAGTTAACTAGACGCTTTCTGCCTGTGGTTGTTCCAAACTCACCACCTTCTTGAATGATCTGGTCAAGAACTGGATCGTCCCAAAGTGTTTCTGGGAATAGCGGATCTACACCACTCTTAGTGTCGTAGATCTTGGCTACACCAATCAGTCTTTCAATTTTCTTTGGGGAGAATCCCAAAGAGCACGCACCATACGGCATCGTTGTACTACTAGTAACGAATGGATAATCACCATGATCAATATCAAGCCATACACTTTGGGCTCCTTCACATAAAACAGAACCACTCAAAACACCGTCCCAGATCCACTGAGACTCCATCATCTCAATCGCTCGTCGGCCTCGTCGCAGCATCTTGTCGGAGTAACATGGAGCGATACCTTGAGAAGTTGTTCCCAAGTGTGCAAGATGCTCCTTATCGTACTCAATATGGTTTTCAGTAATAATGTGGGCATTTGGTGATATCTTTACAAGACTGGTATCAAACCCTGCTGCTCGTAGACCACGAATCTCTTCAAAGAACTTTTCAATATTTATAACACAGCCGGGGCCAATAATAGATGGCTTACCAGCAAAAATTCCAGAAGGAATAATGTGTGTTTTAAATTTAGTGCCATTCACGTAAACAGTATGCCCAGCATTAGGACCACCATTCCAACGACACACGTAATTGTAATCCTTGGCAAGAGCATTGGAAATCTTTCCTTTGCCTTCATCACCCCAAGCTAGACCGTAAACGATATCAATAAAATCTATCATAATATTTTTACTTATTGTTTTTTTAAATCGTAATAATAGTGATCATCATCGCCATCAATAATCCATCTATCAGAAGTTGCTTCACATCTAAATGATTTATCATCAACTTTAAAATCTGGTTTGGTTGGAAACGGTTTAGTAACAAAAGACATATGTTTCCAATAAATTCTATTATTTGGTTGTAAAGTATAACAACCATTATCCAGTTTAATCATATGTAAACATTTGTATTGTGTTGGTTCGTCACTATACGGGTTATCATACCAATCAAATGTCATGGTGTAATCTCCCCAATGTTCAGAACCGTCTTTCAGTATTACTTTTGCTCTGGAATTTTTTAGGTAATCATACACAATATTTGTACAATTAACAGAAAAACAATCCCACAATTGTAGATGATCCAGTGGAATACTTGGAGCAGATTCTTTATGACACAGCATGTGTATTGGTATTCTACTTCTAACTAAACCATCATCAGTTAATACAGTAAATAATAAAGCAGTATCAGAGTTTGATTGAGCACCAAAAACAGTAACTTTAACAAATTCACCAACATGATCTTTATGTTGGTACATTTGTTCTTTTCTCATATAACAATAGAAATGTGGAATATTAACATTCAACATAATATTTAAACTCTCGAAACTGGACTCGAACCAGTGACCCGCGAGTTAACAGCTCGCTGCTCTACCAACTGAGCTATTCGAGAAATCCTTTTATTCAAATGAAGTATACTTTGGATTCTGCTTATTATACTCTGCAACCGATTCCTTCACATCAATATCAGTTAATGCCTCGCTGATAGCGTTGCGAATAGAAACAAGTTCATCATAAGAATAACCATTAACCATTTCATCACAATCTGTAGCCTCAAAACAAGCAATATACTTTCCAGAGTTTAAAGGATCTGAATATACTGTGATTGTTGGCTTACGAACATCATCATAACGACGAACACCATGAGCAATAAATCTTGTATTCTTGGACATATTTAATCCTGTAAAAATTCACGACGATTTGAGTTTTCATTTAGTCGGTTACGAGAGTTTTCGTAATCACGACGAACATTTTCTAGAATAGTACGGTTGGCGTCAAACCAACCTGCACGAAACTCATCCCAATACACACCAATTTCACTAGTTGAAGGCATCTCTCTGCCTTCCATTCGAGAATCATACCCGCTTCGATACGCTTGACCGGGAACGTACTTTGGTTGGTTCATTTGAACACTCCTTTGATTGAGCAATATTCATTCCAAATTGCATGCCTAGCAAAAACAATTGAACGCAGCATAAAAAACATATAAAGTAAATAAACCAGTATTCCATACAATCCTTTCTGTAAAACACACCCGGCTGGGTTCGAACCAGCGACCTTAGCATTAGAAGTGCCACGCTCTAATCCAACTGAGCTACGGGTGTTAGCTGATTACTCAGTCAGCCCCAACCAGCTTCAAGCCTTGTGGTGCAACAACCTTCTTTGGTGAAGGAGTAGAAAGACCAGTCTTGAAAGACATGTATTGGGTTTCAATTTCATCTTGTGCCTTTAGAGTCAGATACACAAAGTCAGCTGGTAGATCAATACCATTCTTTGTTTCAGCAAAAGGCATCCATCCAATAAAAGCTAGACGACCATCTGGAGTAGGAACAAGGGCCATAGGATCCTTGATGTTCCAACCAGTCTCCGTCTTAGTAGCACGGCAAAGAACGTCTTCACCTGTCTTCATACGCATAATTAGAGTTTCAATGTTTTCCATAGTACCCATAATATATCTCCTAAATTAAGATTTGCAAGCACAAACACCAAAGATTTTCTTCCAAAGAGGACAATCTTCTGGTTTCTCCACAGGCCAACAATTGCCGGGATTCATTTTACAAACAAGTTCTGAGTTTTGTAGTGCAGATTTTACACCCATAAGAACTTGTTCTTCAGTTAATACAAGATCAACAGTACGTCCATTAATATCGGTTTTAGCATAGAATAAGTTTTCCATAATAACCTCCGATTTATTTATAAAGAAAATCTGTCCTTTTTAGAAGGACAGATTTCCCATGACCAAACAAATTGTAAACTCAGCGAGTCTTGTAGCGAGTACCGTCTGCACGGAACTTGAACATACGACGGCCCGGATGAGTGTCCTTCATGAAGTATTGGGTACGACCGGTTGAACTCATACGAGTCTCAACGCGCCAGTTACCGAACTCTTCAACGATCTCGCGGATATCGCTGATGGTTGCACGGAGGTTCTGCACGCCGAAACGAGCACGAGCCTCTGCGGCGGTCAGAGTACGACCACGCTTGCTCAGATAGTTAATCACCTTGTTTTGCTTAGTAATAGTACGCATAATAAAACCTTTCTAGAAATTTTAGGACATTCAGTTATTACCATTCACTGTCCTGTGATGAATGGCTTACGTTTAGTTAATATACACCCAAAATAACGGGTGTCAAGAAATCATTAAATATTTTCTGCGATTTCTCGCACCTTCATCCACTCTGGACGACGGTAATCGTCCATGGGAGGAAATTCTGACTTCTTGAGAACTGGATGATTGAATGCTTGCTTCATGTCTGCCATGATCAAGTTAAGATCTTCGATATTAGCACCGAATACACTGGACTGACTCACCGTATGATCGATGGGTTCATCATCAATATAATACACTTCATGAATACCATACCATGGAGTTTCATTAGTATCATCCACAATAATACGGTAATTCCAAGTTAGTTTTCCACTCATTGCTTATATTCCTTTCGTTCCTGATCACGCTTCTCGCAAATCAGTTGCCATTCCTTATCGTCGTTTGGAAGATAAGTGGCTTCAGCAACATCAACTTCCACCACAGTGGCTCGCCAACCGTCTGGAAGAACCACGACACTGCCGTGTTTCATTTCTTCGTTCATGCGTGTAACTTCTTGATTTAAGGTACGGTTATTGATTGTATGATTTGGTCGAACCAATAAAATTTTACGAGTCATTACTTTTTCCTCTTTCTAAGTAGAGCCGCAATTCCTGCTGCCACAATTAATGTGAGTGAAGCAGGAGCAGGCACGGCAGCCGTTGTAGTGCCTTCAGAAGGAGTTAGTGGTACGCCCAAACAAAATCCTTCTACCCGATCAAACGCAACCGAAATACAAAACTGTTGATCAGACATCTGGTATGTTGCAACCAGTTCACCGTTCAGGTACAGTTTGTATACCCAAAGACCAACTGCTTCTCCGGTAAACATGGTATCGCTGTATATTGCCAGTGGAACTGTATTACCGGAAATAGAACCACCAAATTCAGTGGTCATTGAAAGGGCTGGCTTAAACTGAGGAGGCTGTGTATACGCTTGTGTAGTATACGTTGATCCTTCGTATGCAGCCCTGTGCGAGAACTGTCCTTGTCCGTAAAATGTAGATGTAAAACCCATAAGTAGGACGGGTGGGACTCGAACCCACACTACGAACATTTTAAGTGTTCCGACTCTGCCATTGGTCTACCGTCCCAAAAGTGCCCCCTGTAGGGATCGAACCTACGACCTATAGATTAAAAGTCTACTGCTCTACCAACTGAGCTAAGAGGGCTATTCACTTGTCACACATATACTATACACCAGAAAAAGCTTGTGTCAAGTAATTCAAACAAAAAACCTCACTTTTTAGGTGAGGTTTTTTAAGAGTTATTTGTACGATTCTGTTAGACTCTAATCACAGACAACGCTGAAGTTGTAGCACCTTCAGAAAGCTTTTATAATATAAAATAAAGTGTCTTTAATAATTCTTAGCAATACTAGGAAGACGACCAAGCCGCTCTAGGGCTTCGCGGGTCTTCTTCTTGGCATTCTCAGCAATAGCAAGTTGACGATCTCGCGTAGCATTACGCTTACGCTTACGGTGCTTCATGATAACTTTACGAGTAGGTGTATTAGCCATAATGTTTAATATACATCACCGTTTAAATAAGTCAAATAATTTATCCCAAAATCTTTTAATAAAATTTGGAAATCCTAGAGGTCCTCGTTCTAGGCTGTACTTCCACCCAGACAGATCTGTGGCCCTCATAAACTCTTCCACACTCATTCTGGAAGACTGAGTAGAAATACTTCTCCACACCTTAATTTCATTAGACAGTGTTCGAATCTGCTGCAATAGCAGTTCTTGGTATTGTTTATGAAGATCTCGGCAATTCTTATCACACATTATGAAAAGATGTTATTAATCTGTCGATTCACTCGAACAAAGGTAGTACACTTTGGAAGATCCTTGAGACGAGCAGCACCAACATATGTACAAGCAGAACGAACACCACCAAGAATTTGTTGCATCACACCAGCCACAGGGCCTGCTGGTTCAACAAACACTTGCTTTCCTTCTGCTGCACGATACGTTGCTACACCTCCAGAGTGCTTCTCCATTGCTGCTGCCGAGGACATCCCGTAGAACTCCTTGCCCTCGTCTGTCAGTTCGCCTGCTGATTCGTCTGTACCAGCAAACATACCACCAATCATAACAAAATCTGCACCCGCTCCAAATGCCTTGGCTACATCACCGGGACAGGTACACCCACCATCCGATAACACGTAACCACCCAATCCGTGTGCGGCATCAGCACACTCCATGATGCACGACAGTTGCGGATAGCCAACACCAGCAACTTTGCGAGTCGTGCAGACTGATCCAGGACCAATACCAATCTTTACAATGTTTGCTCCTGCAAGAATCAGTGCTTCAGTCATTTCTCGTGTCACAACATTTCCAGCAATCAGGATATGATCTGGAAACAATCCACGAACAGTACGAACATAATTCACAAACTTTTCAGTGTATCCATTTGCCACATCAATACAAATAAACTTGATGGACTTGTGCTTGTTTAGAATTCGTTCAGCCTTTTGAATTTCTTCCATGCTGGAATTCATGTCACCCATGCCCATGGTGTACACCACATTAGGTGGCCAGTTGATGTGATCTGTGATCCAGCCGTACATAAAGTTGTCCCATTCGGCTTCTGTGTAATACTTGTGAATACCACACAGCGCATTATATTCTGCTAGGCTGTCCGCCATTTGAAACGTGCCAACTGTGTCCATGTTGGCAGCAACAATCGGCACACCAGTCCATTCTTGTTCCATATTGTCTGGAAGTTTGAACGTAAACTTGCGTGCCACATCAACCTTACTACGGCTGTCAAGATTGCTGCGCTTTGGGCGAATCAGAACGTCGGCGAAATCCAGTTTGATGTCATCTTCAATCTTCATAATAACAATTTACTCCAAAAAGTCACACAGTCAAGTAAAAAACATTATTTTCCGCCAGCAGCGTAGTAACCAGAGATGGCAGAACGCAGTTTA
Organism: Chlorellidium tetrabotrys; assembly: GCA_032273165.1. Taxonomy (NCBI): domain Eukaryota; class Xanthophyceae; order Mischococcales; family Botryochloridaceae; genus Chlorellidium; species Chlorellidium tetrabotrys. The sequence goes on along the minus strand of JAUKPS010095393.1, from coordinate 7,280 downwards.
GTCATGATTTTTGCCAAATTACGCCAATCTTTTTGATCAAGTAGATACTCTTCGTACATACCAAGTACTTCAGCAGCAGTTTCGGCCAATTTTTGTGAAGTTTTTTCGAGAAGTTCTGATTTTTTCTCTTCAGCCATTGGTAGATCCCCTTGTGGTTCTGGTTTTTTCTTATTGGATGTCAGTTTTTTCATTTCTGATCAATTTAAAAACGCGATTCGGGTAAAAACTTCTCCATTGACTAGCATCTAAGTCCCAAACTGCGACAACTCCTTGTCTGTTGTATTTAGTTGGTACTGAAGTTACATCTTTTAGAGTACATCTCATACGTCTAAACGATCCATCAGTCACTTTATAAAAGAAAAGTGTACAAATTCCTTTGTTTAGTTGATCCATTATTTCCATAACACCAGGATTAACAAATTCTTTAGGTCCAGAATCCTTTTTTTCTTGAATTTCAATGCTTGATCGGTCAACAAATTTCAATTCACCGATTTCGCGTTGATCTTTTTCTTCGTTTTCTTTCATTTATTCGTAAAACTCTGGATTTTTTTGTCCGTAAAGACGAATTAATTGACCTGCTGTGGCATTTGCTTCGTTTTCACATGCAGAACCAGTCTCTCCGTTTAATTCCTCACCGTTTACGTTCTGTTTATGGTGTACAAGTTCGTGTGCAATTGATCTGGCAACATCAAAAAGTGCTCGACCTTTCGCGTAAACCTTGATATTTTTAGAATTTGGACAATAATTTGCGGTTGTCATGTTACCGTCTCGTACTTGCACCAGTTGAATTTTTGGTGTATCTTGTAATTTCAGATGATCACAAGCAAATTGAACAAAATCGTCCAATTTTTCTTCCAACAACATGGTGGTTTTTAGATATTCGTTGAATCCTAACATGACTCTAGTATTTATAGAAAGCTAAATATTCATATGAAATCATTTATACAACACCTTCAAGAACGTTCTCTATTAGCTCCCATGATGCTGTCTGCTGCGTTGGGTGCAGGAACTCCTCCAGAAGCACCAAAACCAACAGAACAGCCGGTTCAACAAACCGAACCAGCAAAAAAGCCAGCATGGCACGGTTTAATTTCCGGTTCTGAAGGAATGCGAACCAAAGCGTATTGGGATGATACCGGAAAAGTTTGGACGATTGGTAAAGGATCAACCACACATCCTAGTGGTACTCCAGTAAAACGAGGTGATGTAATTAAACCAGAGCAAGCTGACGAGTATATGGAAAATTACGTAAACAAGAATTTAGTTCCAACTCTACAAAAGAAAATTCCAACTTGGGATAAATTAAATTCCAACCAACAAGGAGCATTAATTTCTTTTGGGTATAATGTAGGACCAAACTTCTACGGTTCTAAAGGATTCCAAACCGTCAGTAAGTGTTTAAGTTGTCAGGAAAATTTGGGTGGTGTTCCAGATGCTTTGAAACTTTATAATAAGTCTGGTGGTAAAGTACTGCCAGGATTAACTACCAGAAGAGAAGCCGAAGGAACTCTCTGGAATACTCCGGCGAATTAATTATACGTTCTTTTTGCATTTGCTTGCATTAATGGCTGGGTTCGTTCATTTACATCTAAACTAACACGCAAAGTTCCTCTAGCTCCTCTTTCTTTAGTTTCTGGTTTAAATTCTGGAGAACCAGCAGTACTCAATTCGTGAGGTTCGTGTGTAGTTGCATGTCCTATATGCCTTAAAAATGTATCTGCCAGATCACGAATTTTTTTGTTGCCTTTTTGTGTGTGATGCTGAGTGACGGCTACTCCCTGTCTAGATCCGGATATTGCAAAAGCAGTTCCTATTTGGCTCAATACATCTGGAATATGTGTTTTAACTTGTTCTGCTGCTACTTTTCTTTGTTCTGTGCCGGAAGCAGGAAACACTCTTTGTATTTTGTTTTTTTCACTTACTGCACCTAACCCAAATCTTTTTCCTAATTTTGCCATATATCTGGGAGTCATTTGTTTAACTCCACCAGATTTTCTTGTAAATCCTATAGGTTCATCTGCAGCCAACTGATAATCGTTTTGATGTTTTCCGGGTTTTACTATTTTTGATGTTCTGTGAACATCTAATTTACCTTTTAAATCGTAAGGTAATAGTTGACCTTGCCATCTAACAATAACATCTCCTCTATGGCCAGATCCAGTTAATTGTGCTGGTTCATAAAATGAATATTCGCCTTCTTGCAATTCGTCTGGTGACTTATTTTGGGCTCTTGTTATTTTTATTTGATTTCCATCAAAACTATAAGAAGGCGAATTCTCTAAAGCATTAGCATGAGCTTGCATAAACTCTTGTTTTGCTTTTAGTTTTTTTTCTTGGTCTTCTATTAAATATTGAGCAAAAGAAAACATTTTTATTTTTGTTGATTTGCTGAATGGCTAGCAGGAACAACTACAGGTGAGCCTTTGAAGTCTGGCATCTTGACAGCAAAATTACCAGCCCTCTTTAACATGGGCATTCCACCTTTGATACGAAGACCAGCAATAAGTCCTTCGTTTTCCGGAATGCCGTGATACTTCTTATCAAGATGGCGATGGTCGTGTGTATCCGCATCAATCACTCGATATTTTTTTCCAGTCTTTTCGTCTATCACGTGTGAGGGAAGTGGATCGCCTGCTTTACCTTTACGGCCACCACGAGCAGCAAACACCATTGCTACGGTTCCACCGTTGTCTAAGTGTTTACGAGCATTACCCCAGTTACTATCCGAACCTTCAATACCGGTTGATGAAAGAGTTAAGTGGTAGTTTGTAGGAAGTTGTTTCTTGCTGCCATCCGGATTAAGAACACGACCAGCAATCTTGGTGTAATCGTAAAATTGTGTGTTTGGATGCTCGCTGAAAACTTCTGGATGAAGCTTTTCGTGAGGAATATCTGAAACCACGTTTAGACGGACTGCAGCTTTCTTTCCTTGTTTTGTGGCTGCTCTTTCGTGTGCGTCAATTTCGTGGTGAACAACAGTCATAAATTCTGATGGTTTATCTAACAACATATCAGTGCGTTCTAGACGTGCTTTTTGCACGCTGCTCATTGCACCACGGCCTGCTTTGTTTAGGCAGGCTGCACGACATTCTTCAGTTGCACACGAACAAGTGTTTACACGACCAGACTCGTTTGAAGGCGAAAGCGAAAGACCAATAGTTTTATATTCAGGAATAGTTTCGCTTTCTTTAGCCAATTTAGGATTACTGCCTTCAGCACCAAATAATCTACGTTTCTTTAATCCGGTTACTTCGCGTGCAGTTTTTTCTGCTCCTGCAGCTTTCCAAGCACCGCCCTTTACTTTATCGAATCCTGCTTTGACTGTGCCCCAAGAAACGCTTTGTGGTTTTTCTGCAGCCATCTGAGGAAGTGAAATGGTTTGTTCGGTTAAAAAATCCACATATTCTGCAAACTCGTAAATGCTAGCAATTTCTTCTTGTGTTACATCACAAGTTTCACATGCAGTACCAACATCATTTAAAACTTCACTGATGGTTCTGAATTGTTTGCCCACAAAACGCTCTACTAGATTTTTATTAAATGGATTCATTTTACTTTCCTCTTATAAACTGAGTCTTTGATCTTGTTTGGATCTGAGATATTCTGTAACTTTATCTAGGTATCCTAGATTACGCAATTCTTTGAACACCAAGTTCTCTACAGAGAACTCGCCGCCTTGTTTCAGGGCAGCAGAACGCATCTCGCGGAATTTAGTTTTCAGCGTTTCAAACGCTTCGTCTTCCGCACTGGTGCTGATCAGCGTGTCAATCTTTTCCACGTACTGTTCAACTTTACGCTTGATGGCAGGATCTTTCAGATTGACTTCTTTCTTTACCGGTTGAACCAACCACTTATCATTCTTTACACTGTAGACACCTTGGTCTTTGGTGTAAGGTGTGTCTTTATCTTGAGCGTACAGTTCAACATCATGTCCGTAAATTTTAATATCGTGGACGAGCCCCCATAGCTGTTTCTTGCCACGCAGGTACTCGTCAAGTAGTCCTTCGCACTCTGGAATTTTATCCATATCAACCACAACATGCAGATCAATATCCGAATACGGTGTGTAGTTGTAATTAGCATTACCACCAACCAGAATAACGTCAGTCACGGCAGCTGGAGGAATCTTGGCGAATCCTGCCCAGGTTCTGGCAATCATCATAAGTTTAGCATTCACTTCTGCACGTAAAGAATCTCCATCCCAAATTTTAGGATTTAGCTTGTCGTGATACTGAAGGGTCAGTTGCGTGAGTTCCTGTAATATTTGGCTAAAGCCTTTCATACCAATATTTATCATATATTTTTTATTGACTTTTCTTGAAAAAGTAGTATATTGTATTGATGAGCAACAGTTTAGCCAATCTGTTAGGATTAACAGAACAAGAACTTTTGGAAATTGCACTGGAAAATACTAGTGCAATGGGATTTTTTGAAGGATACGCCTCGGAATCCCATTTTAAAAAGTTTGTTCAAACCAATCCTAAAATCACAAATAACTATAAACCAGGCGATCACAATCTGGTTAAAAAGGGTGATCGGGTTTGTGTGTATCAAGACACTGAAATTACCTTTGAATTAAAAACAATTATTACTGATCATTCAGTGTCCACCAGAACAATTAAAAAAAATATAGACGTATTTGGTGAAGTTAGTTACAGCGGAGCGTTCAGAACCAGAGGTTCCCGTAAGCGACAGATTACATTTTCTGACGGAAGTACTATTGAAACGTACAACAACAAACGAGGCCAGTTTGATGCGTTTGCTGTGTGTGTTCGTCCGTTTACAGGAAAGTGGGAATGGATGTACTGTTTGGAGTCTGATATTCCATCATGTAATAATTCTGAATTAACACCAATACAGAACACAGAATTATTGCGTCCATTCGTGCTGGTGCAGTGGCCACCAAAAGATTATTGGACAGACTCTCTGGATGAAATTCTAGAACGAGCTTGTGCAAATCAACCGGTTAATTAATTTTTTATATAAAATGAAAACCCCCGGATTTCTCCGAGGGTTTCCAAAGACCTAAGAGATTACAGGATCACTTGGCGGCGCAAGCACTCACAGCAGCAACCCCAGACCACACCCAAGCAATGGTCTTTACAGCGTAGGGAAGCACAGCAAGAAACAGCGCAACTTGAAGAGGATTCTTCCAGCAGAATCCACCGCTAACCGGACATGACTTATTATTAGTACTCATTAGTGTCTCCTTTATAAAATGCCTTCCCGAAAGAAGGTAGAATATCTAGCAGGATTCCACTATTTTTTCCATTTCAGAAAAACTTAAAAAACTTCGTTTACAGCGTGAATAACGCCTTTTTGAATGCCAGCATTTGGAAAAACTGCGTGAACTGTCTTTAAGTAGTCTTTCAGGTTCTGGTTACGCTGCCACGAGTCTTTCTTGGTTTGTTTTCCTACACCACTCTTATCGCCAGGATATACGGATATAAACAATCTGCCACCCGGCTTCAAGTGCGATTGTGCGGTTTTCAGTACGTCAAGATGAACTTCTGGTTCTTTGATTGTGTTCAGTACATTGAACAGTGTGACTGTATCTGCGCCTCCGCGAGCCTTCACGGTTTCCGCCACTTTTTTATTGTGTTCTTCTGGACGATTGAACGGGTCCAGCACGTGACTTTCTACTCCGTGTCCTTGTAAGAATTTCACACCGTGATCGTACTTGCCACCACCCAGATCCACGTTTAGTGTGTCCGGCTTCCATCCAATATGTTTGGCAACAGTACTGAATCCTTTAGCCACTTGCGATTGTGAAGTTCCGGCAGAAGAAAATTCTTGAGCTTCTCGCAGATATTGACGAAACGATTTCATCAGTCAGACCCGCCCATCATTTTTGCGATCTCAGGATTTTCCAGTTCTTTCGCCGGTTTTTTTTTCAGAATAGGTTTTTGTTTGTCGCGCAGCCAGCTTTGGTAGTACAGCTCTAGTTCAGGTTCTGACATCGGCTTTTGTTCTGGTGCACCTGCGTAGTCTGCGTCTTTGGGTTGTTCGTCTTCTGAGATGTACTGTAAAAATGATTTCATCAGCAGTTCCACTTTCTTAAAGATTTATTAATACGTGAGTCTGGATCACGTGCCGTCTTGGCAGACGTTAGTTTTGCTTTCATGCCTTTCATTCGGCGACAGAATGAAAGTCTACGCTTGGCTTTTTTAGATCCCTTTTTTAATTTTTTTGGATCGGTAGTGACAGCAGTTTGTAGTTTGCTGCCCGGGTTTTCGCGGCGATAAGACTCAACGCCTTTTTTATTCAAACCACCTTCCGGATCTTTACCCGCTTTCCGAGTCCATGCGGCAGACTCTGAAACGTATTCAAGAAACGATTTCATATCAATACCCGTCGTTTCCACGTGGAACCAGATTGCTGAATCGGCGGTTAGCAAATCCAGGTTTTTCTGCACCAGCCATTTGACCGGCATAGCCTGCAGCCTTTTCGCCAACCCGTTCTAAGCGTTCCACGTGAGCAAATATTCCACCAACAGTGACAGGTGGCTCACTGGCTTCTGCTGCTGTGCGAGCACGATTCAGCACACGAGGTGTACGTAGTTGTTGTTCACGAGTCACGTCTTGGCCTGCAAGTTTATACTGTTTCCGGTCGATAGCCGAACCGGTTTCTGCTTGTTTTTGTGTGGCTTTAAGAACTCGCAGTTTACGTTGAATGCCTGCTTCGGAAAGGTGTTGTAGGAATGTTTTCATGGGAGTGTTTACGCAAATGGGGAAGGTGGTGGAGGAACAGGAACAGGATTTGGTTTAATAGGAGGGGTTGGTTGAGGAACAGGCATTGGTTTAGGTTCAGGACGAGGCATTGGTTTAGGAGCAGACTCTGCTTGTTTATCCACTGCGTCTTGAGCACTAAACACGTAGTCGTCCATTGCGGTTTGCACCCCGGTTGGATCTGTAAATTTATCTTTTGATTTTAATAGTTTAACAGTGTTGGCTACGTCTTTCATCCAGCCTGGAACTAATAATTTACTGTTTATAGGAGGAAGTGAACTCGGTGGTGTGGAAGAAGGAGTGGTGGTTATAGTGTCTTCTGTAATTTTTTTAATGGTTTCTACTAGTCGGCGGGTGATGGGATCCATAGGTGTTTTCCTTTTATATTATTTATAAAATCTCAACCGGGGGATCCGTACGGAAACTGAAAGGGGGGTATGGGGGAGGGTGTGTATTTTGAAAAATTAGAGTCTTCTGAGAACTGGGGGATCCATGGGGAAATTGGAAAGGGGGGTCTGGGGGTACCCTCTCATATTTTAAAATTTAGAAACT
>JAUKPS010095282.1:0-31197 GCA_032273165.1 Chlorellidium tetrabotrys | reverse complement strand
TTAAACCACTCTTCAGTGCCCGGCTTGATGTTGTTATCCTTCATCAGCTGGGCTTTATTTTGGGCGGGAGTTGTCCAGACGGGCATGTCCATAACGTTCATTTTAGGAACTACACCGTTGGCTATTTGAAATGCAGGATCATTTGCATCCATTACTGCGTCTGGAATAGTTGCTTCCGGAGAGTAATCTTGCGATACAAAGCGGTATTGTCTCATACACCGTATTTGTTTTTCTTGGGTTTAGCCACTGCACTTGTTTTATATACATCGGTGGCTTCATCCGATTTTTTGGTGCTAATCAATTTGGCACCTTTACTGTATTCTTTGCCTATTAGCTTTAGTGCAAGTCTAATAGTTTCATCATCTTCAGGAGTATAACCTACTATACTCATGTTTTCACCAAATGCACTTTCTGTCTCTACTGGTTCATTGGATCTGGCGGATGCCAATGCTAGACCCATTCTATATTGCATATAAGGGTCTTGATTTTTTAATCCAGGTAATTCATATGTAGACGGCAATGCGTGGGCAACACCTGTAGTCAAACTACCAGTACCGCCCTCATTGAGAATCTCATTTATTTTCATACACCGTATTTGTTTTTCTTTTTAGCAGGAACCGGACTTACTTTATGTGTGTCCTTGTGCTCTGCACTTTTATGGTGTTTGACCAGTACGTCGAATTCTGTGTCAACAGTATTGAACGCTTGGTGCATCATATTATGCTCTTCTTCAGTATACGGGTGAGCAGTGTTATATTTCTCAAAGTAACTACTTTGTGGCATATCCACTGCTTTTTTACTCTTACCATCAGCCATGGCTGTTGCCATCATTATGCGATTTAAATGATATGTTCTATCGTAGCCGCCTTTATCGCGCATACGAATCATTCCGTTACTAGTAGCTGCATGGTCGCTATCTAACTCGTTGATGTTGCCATCATGGCCTTCTACAATAACTTCTTTAATTTTCATTATGCTGATGCCCTGGCTATTCTATCTTTCAATTGACCAATTTGGTGCGAAAGATCCTGTTGTGTTTTCCAGAAACTGTAATCATCACTATATTGATAGTTCGGATCAAATCGTTTCTCTAGTTGTGCCAACGAAGCTCGCATTTGATCAAGTCCGGCTTTGTCAGCGGCCAACGCATCTGCTTGTGCTTTAGCTGATGCTGCGGCTCTTGCTTTATCCAATCTTGGTCTTGCGCGAGCTAGTCCTTGTTCGCGGCGACGAGCTTTTTCTTTACCCATAGCACGTTCTTTGTCATCGCGACCAAAGGCCGCGGACATTTGATTTAGTGCTTTATCTTTAGTAGCCTTAGTAACATAGTTACCAAGACTAGCTTCTGTTACTATGTCACTTATTTTCATTTTTTGACCTTAATGGCTTCGTATTCGCGCATCAACTTGCTCATGCTTTCTTTCATGGCCTGTGGATTATCTCCAAATTTGTAACCATGCGGAGTCATTTTCTTTTCTTGGCCTGCAACATCACCGTTGCCGCCTCTGATTTGCGCTTGTACCGGTTCAACTTTTTCGTTAGGAGTTGTGCTAGCTTGATATCGAGGATCTTTTTCTTCCTCTACATCTTCTTCGTCTTCTGAATCAGATTCTTCGCTTTCTTCGCCTTCTTCCTCGTCCCCGCCGTCGACTACAATAGCAACACCTTCTGGCTCGCCTGGGTTACCTGTGCCAACTTCTTCTGGAGGCTCTGCATTGATTTCGACAGCCTGTGGTTCTGCCGTGCCATTACCGCCCATACCTGCTAGCTTTAGCATTTGCATTAGTTCAAGTGCAGAATCACCGTCCGCAGTAATTGTAACGCTCTTGTTACCATCGCTGCTCATATTAGTGTTGATGTTCATGCGGCCTTGTTGCTGTTCCATTTCAGCAGCCATACCGCCTATTGGACTAGCCATGCATTCGTCAACTTTTTCTTTGTCGTCATCGCACTCACAAGGATCGCAATCGCACTTACTGCACATCTCGCCTTCTTTTAATTTGCCGGCTTTCTTGGCTGCTTTAATTTTGCTGCCCAAGTATTCGTCTTTACCAGACTCTACTTCACCATCGCCATCGTAATCTTTATCTGCCTTATCTTCCGACTCTTCAATGCCTGCAGCCTTACGACGACTGCCTAGATATTCATCTTTGCCTGACTCAATTTTTCCGTCGCCGTCATAGTCCTTTTTAGCTTTCTTGTCTTTAGTTTCGATTACAGGCAAGCCTGCAATACGGCGCATTTGGTTCAAGCTTTCTTGTACTTCGTCTTCCGCAGTTTCTTCTTTGAAAGTTTTGGCTCTCAAGTCTTTAATCATTTCTTCATCGTCACCATGGCCGAATGTATCTAAACCTTTACGAACTGCTTTTCCAATGCCTCCTACAGCTTTTGCAGCCATATTAGTTGCGGCACGTTTTAATGGATTAGACGAACCCTGTACCCTACTAGGCTCGATCGGCTTTGCCTTTTGTAAGGCCATATAGTCCATGCTATGTTGACTTTCGAACAATCCACTAACCAGTCTATCAATAGCTGTTGTACTTTCGTTAGTGTTCTTCTTAGGACGGCCGCGGCCGCGTTTTTCTTTATCTTTACCTTCGCCGTCTTTGCCATTATCTTCGCTTTCGCCAGACTTAGCATCGTACTTGCGTGTATACTTGGTACCTTTATCAGTTTTCTTCTTATCAAACTTGCCCGTACCTTTTTCTTCTTTAGAACGCTTTTCAACGTCCTTTAACATATCTTCCCATCCCTCGGCAATTTGTTCTTTAGTAAAGCCTGCTGCAAACATGGCTTTGATAGTTTCTTCCAACTTGCCTTTGTTGTGTGCTTTCCATGCAGTAGCATACGCAACCGACTTATCTTTCTTAGATAAGTTACCGTCTTTGCTCATGGACTTTTTAATACCTTTAACCATACGTTCGGCTTTGGCGCCCGGTGGTGCTTTTTCTTCTACTTTATCTTTTGGCCCAAACGGAGTCACGGGCTTTTTCTTAACAGGCTCTTGCTTCTTAGTGGGCATAACAGGCTTTGATGCCTCGCCCAACTTCTTGCCAGCGGCTGCTGCTTTTTGGAATTTCTCTTTTCCGTATTTCTTACGACCAATACTAGCTGCAACTGCGGCTGGATCTTTTGCTCCGCTTTTTGCTACTGCTTTTTCGGTCTTCTTAAAGCCCATGTACTTTTCGCTAACCACATCCATGCTTTCTTGAAGCTTGGTTTTTACTTTAGGCTGTTGCTGTGCAGGCTGCGTAGGCTCTTGAGCAACTTTGTTAAAGCTCTTAAGGATGTTATAAAAATTATTGTTACTCATGATTACTTTCCTGCTCTAGTATTAATTACTTTGTTTTGGTGTGTACCAATTGGGCTTGTGGTGCCAACTGGCAATTCGCGTGTTGTTTTTGCTTTTGGAGTTTTGCCACCAGCAGCATCTGGATATTCATATTTTCTTGTATCTTCTAACTCTTTGATTAAACTAGGGATACGTGCATCGCCGACTAAATCTGCATCTGGCTTTTCAGCTTTCATTTCTGGATTTAGTAGTACTGGTCCGTCTTCATGGTTACTGACTTCTTTGCCGTCTAAAATTGCTTCGTATGTGCTATTTGCAGAATTAACAAGAATACATGCAGCTGGTACACAACCGCATCCTGCTAGAATACTTCTTACCTGAGCATCATTAGCAGGATATGCTAAACATACTTCGATGACATTAATTTGTACTGGGCCCATATTAGGGAACAATGGGCTTTCGTGAATTGGTAAACGCTTTGGCGCACTCACCGATTCTACCTTGTATACTTCCAACGCACGTTTCATTTTAGATAGCATATCATCGGACATTTCTCCGGCGATCCTAACTCTAAAATCATAAGTCCGTTGACTCTCTGTGATGTAGACTTTAAAAGATTTCATAACCATTCCTATTATTAGATATTTAGCAGATTTTGGTATTTATTGCTTGGGTTTGCCGAGGATCTGTGCAAGTAAGGCGTTCCTGTCAAGTAACGTCCCTTCGCCATCTACTGCGCCGTCACCAGCATTACCACCGTCTTGTTTCTTTTGATGATCCAACCGCATTTTTTTCAGTTGCAAATCTATCATGCGTAATTTCTTATCCATTTTTGCTTGCTTTGCTGTAATGGCATGACCCAACAATACGCCTGCTGTTTGAAAAATTGTACCGCTGAACCTTGCTTCCATGTTCATCCCGAGGTCCATTAAGTCCTCAAAACGATCTTTTGCAATTTGTGCAAGCTCGTCCATCTCATCGTCGCTGGCATCAAGCCCCCTAACTCCAGGGAGTGCTTGGTCAATTTTATCAATGGCGCTATCGATGTCGGCAAATACAGTTCTATTTTCTTCGATTACTTGTTGTGTTTCTTCTGAACTTGCGCCTTCAGGCATATCGTCAGGTAAGTTGAAAAGTTCTTCCAGTTTCTTAGTCATACCAATATTTACCGTTTAGATCCTTGATGGAAAATATCGTTTTCGTTGACTACTCTGAACTTCAATCCCTGGGCTGCACAGAATCTGCGGGCTGCTTCCCACTTGTATGTGTTCAATGCTACCATTGCTTTGTCTCTGACAGACCTAGCAGCTTCCATAGTGGTCTCGTTACTTGGTTTAACTTCTATTACTTCTCCATGCTTTGCGCCGTTTTTATCAACATATATTATTAGGAAGTCTGGAATATAGATAGTATTCTTTCCTGTAAACGGATTTCTGTAATTTATACGTAGTGCTTCACTTGCCCATTGAACTACTGATGGGTTGTTATCGCAAAAATTCATAAAGGCAAATTCCCAGCTACTTCTATATGTAGGGGTTCCTTTCCCGATATATTTCTCGGGGTTCTTAATTGTAAATTTTCCTTGACTGTATTTACTCATGGTTTGATTGATCTGGCTACGTATAAATTTGTACTAGGAGGATTCTTTACTCCCAGGTAACTTGTGTTAACCCTGGATAAATTAAGGTATAATGCCAGTACTGTGTTTAACTCTTGTGAAGGCATAGCTTGAAATGCTGTTAACACTTTCATCGGATCTTCACGTTGAGCTTTTGCTGTATCTATTACTGCTTGTACAAGAAGACGAGCGCTTTCCTTGTTTTGTGTTTGTTGTTCAAAATAGCTATAAATTGCATCATTGATGTTTTCACTAATGCCATCTGTTGCATTGTAGTAGTTGCTAAAATAAGAGGTAGTCTTATTTGCGCCTGTGCTATTTAAATTACTTGGTTGATTTGTCATGTTAAATTATGCTTCGTAGTTGTAGCTATTATCATCTGGAATATAGAAATCTGAATTGTTTGCAACTACCAGGTCTCCGTTAGGGCTGTAGCCAATGTCTGGTCCTGGGTTTTCTGCATTGCTGGCCCAGTTATCGAGCGCGGCTTGATCTGCTTGCCCCATTGCATCCCATTGTTCTTGTGTTAGCGCTGTCGGACTCAATGAAGGATCACCAGCATTAATATAGTCCCCAGTGCTAGTGTATACTGGATTGCCGCTAGCATCAGTATAGATAGTTCCTGGACTACCTGCAACTGCTGCTGAGTCTTTGTTTTGCCCAGATGATCCGTTAAACCAACTTAGCAATCCGCTGTTATTAGATCCAGGGGTAACTGTTTGTACACCTTCTGCATCCACTGTTCTAACTGTTCCGTCTTTGTAGGTATATACATTAGAACCATTGCCGTCCACTGTTTGAGTTACCACGTTGTCTAACGGTTTAGCTGCGGTGTAGCCGCCAGATCCAGTCCACGAACCTACTACGTTTTTAATTTGGCCCGTTACACTATCAAATCCCTGTACAATTTCACCTGTCGCTTTATTAACAATTGGCTGTAACCCGTTATTGATTGCTCGGCCGACTGCTGCTCCAGTTGCTGTGCTAACTGCTGTAGCAACGGTTCTACCTATAATAGATTTTCCAAGGAACGAACTGTTAAGAGCAGAGTTTAGTGCAGACCCTACGAATAATCCGCCAGCAGCGCCTGACACACCTGTTATAGTATTTGTAATTTGCGCTGTTGCAGTATTTCCTACTGAATAAGTGATGCCGGTTGTAGGATTAGTAAAATACTGAACTGAGTTTGTTGGTATTGTTTTTCCTTGCAAGGCCAATGTTCTGGTATCAGTTGGGTTAGTATTAATATTATTGTTATTAACATATGCCCCTGGGTACACACCAATTACAGTACCTTCTGCATCTTCAACAACCTGTGTGCCATCTTGATATTTGTTAACTACTACTGTTTGTCCGCTTTCGTCGTATGTAGTTTGTACACTAACCAAGTTTTCCGTAGGATTACTTGGATTATAGTTTCCTGTCTTTGTACCAGTGGTAGTAAACTGACTTACTGGGTTGCCGCTATCGTCAGTGATAACTCCAGTAATGGTACCGGTTACTACTTGCAAGGATGCAGGGTCAACTTTAATGGGGCCGCCCACTGCTGTAGCATCATATACTCTAGTAGAATCTGGATTAACTGTAGACCCTAATGTTGTTTGTATACCCCTATCAATCTTGGCGTTAATACCGTTAATAACTTGGTTAGAACTATTAACTGCTGCTCCAGTTGCAGCGCCAGCGAATACTCCTGCAATAGTTACTGCGCCCGACGTCAATGAAGAACCAGAACCATTAAGTCCAACGGATTGCCCGGTTGGGATATTTTGTGTACTACCCAGGCCAGATATGCCGCCGCCAACTATCGGGAACGCATAATTTAAACCTTGATTGATAGTGCTATTCAAAACCGATGCACCAAATGATCCCAATGTTGTGCCTACTACCGTTTTTAAATTTAAATTTTTTAAATTGTTGTATGTCTTGTATATGGATAGTATACTAGATAACGGACCGCCTGCACCAAACTGTCCGTCTGGTCTGTACAAATCTTTTGGTGCACCATTCAACGCACCTATTATTCCGGAGTCGGAGTAAATGTTAGTTACGCTAGTAGAAATAGGACTGCTAACAGTATCGTAGTGTAACATAGAAAATCCGTCTACGTTTACTGGGTTAACGTAACCAGTAAAGTATTTGACAGTTTCGTAGGCCACTGTCATGCTATTTTCCATTATGCCTGTACCTTCAGACGAATTGTGCTGCCCATGGCGCCAGCCAGTTATAACTGGATTGACTAACAGATACTCAGTAAAGCGTTTATTGTGTAAGCTAAAAATTCTTATGTTTTTAATAAAAGAATAAACTTCTTGTTGGTTAGTAGTTGACAGTCCGCCGTTATGTGGACTAAATCCCCAACCGTCAGCTTTTCTGGGTGCGTACTTGTTAGGCGTTCTATAATTTTCTGCACCGTAGTCGCTATCCCTATAGTAGAATGTATAGTAATCATTCCAGAAGTTAGTAATTACATCTGCTGCATCGTCATGGAATGATACCGATATAGGATCGTACTGGATATGAGTTTGTACAATATTTTTTCTGTTATAAGAATTAAGTGTTTTTGTAGCCATAGTAAACTTAGGCAAGTCTATGGCCTTGACTAACATACCATTTTCAAACTGCTGATATCTATCAGCAAAACTTAGAATAGACGACAGTGGGCCTCCGCCTAATTGTGTTTGACTAGGATCTAAGTTGATTACAACGTAATATAAGAAACTCTGTTTAGGTGCAAGCCGAAATGTATCAGCCGTAAACAGTTTTGCCGCATGTTGATACGGGTGAGTGGGAGTACCAGGCTGTAGTGGTTTTAGATCAGCGTTATAAAGTGAGGCCATAAAAATATTTATCCAATAAAAAAGCCCGCCGAAGCGGGCTGTTTGTTTGGTGTAAATTAACCAGTAATTACGCCACCGTTAGTTCTGTTAACTGTAGCACCAACACCGCCACCACTTATTTGGATAGCATTGTCGTAACGGATGCTCATTGTGATTGTAACTGGATCGTTACTACCGTAGTCAACATCGTTGTAATTTACGTCTGTTAAGAAGCAACCGTACAACTGCCATGATTCTAATACCACAGGCTCAATTGTGCCGTTACCGCCGTCTAACATTTCCAATGTAGTAATAAACTTATAGTCAATACCACTACTAGCACTGGCTTGTTCCATGAAGTCAAACTGTTTCTGCAATTGCTCGCCGACTAGTCTGCTTACGTTGCCGCCTGCATCGTCACGCAATGTAGTTGACACTGCGTTCCAAGTTGGACGTCCAGCAAGGTAAACCTTGCTGTTGTAAACAGGAACTTCGATTGGATCAAATGTTACTTGCGGTCTTGCAAATGTCATGATCTGTTTTGTTAGTTCTGTCTTAGGATTGCTGACACCAAAGTTGTCAAAGTTTGCACGAAAGCGAAACTTTAATTTTGGCATCAACAAGCCTTGGTTGGAAGCGCTTTGATTGCCGCCCAACGGAACTGTGAATCTTGTTAATGATGAAACTGCCATATTATGCTCCTGTTCCTACGGCTGCTGCCGATGCTAAATTACCATCCTGGATTTCGCCCGGATTCTTTAGTCTAATCGGGATGTAAATGAATTCAACGTCTTTAGTTGGTTGTACAGCTACGTCAACGTATAGTTCATTTCTTGCAATACGATCCGGTGTGTTGTTTGTAGTATCACAAGTTACTAGGTAATCTGTAACGCCACGTTTAGCAACTAAATCGTTCATTAATCCATTAACGACTGCTGAAATAGCATTACGTGTAATAGGATCATTTGGTTCAAATACAAACGGTCTGCCTAGGATGTTCAATTGTTGACGTAGATAGTTAACCAATCTAGCAACATTAATACGATCCATCGAACTAGGAGTTGAGCTCAATGTCTTCTGTCCATAAACAACCAATCCGCTACCTGGTAGATAAGTTAGTGGGTTAATTTTGTTTGTGTACATTACATCGCGCAAGCCTTGTGTGACCCCGATGCTGATAAACTGTCCACTAGCTCCGTCAATGTAACCAATGCTGTTTACGTTGTCGATTAGTCCTCGACGTGTTCCAGCTGGTGCCAACCATTGGTAGCTAATGTTGTCGCTCTTGATAATTGTACGCAATACTGCATGACTTGCTGGTACAACTACAGTGTTACCGTTTAGGTCATTTGTTTGTCCATGTGGATAGTATATACCAACATATGGGCTAACTGTCACTAGACCTTGCTCGCCTGTTGCCGATGCGCCTGCAGAGTTAGTTGCCCAACCTTGTAGTGCAGTACCTGAAGCTTGTAGTCTTAGTGGAGTATCACCGATAACAAATGCTGTGTTATCTCTGTCGCTGTTCAATGCAGTCATGTTCTGAATCAACTCAGGATATCCTGGGCAAACAATTAAGTTAAATTGATTCTGATCTTCGCGCAATGCAGTGCTGCTGTCAATTGCTGCCTTTAGTGCAGAAACTACAACACCACGTGGTGCTTTTCTACCAAAGTTAGGAATTCCAGATGCGTCAAATCCGCTTACAGAAACCCATGTAGATTTGATAGATGGAAGACTTTCGTTTGGATACGAAGCCGATGTAAAGTATTGGCTTCTGTACTCTTTAACGTTGTAACCGCTTGCTCGTGTGTTCCATAGCAACATACCACGTGGATATAGTGCAGGATCTGGAGCATCCAAATCTGTGTAGTTACTAACTAATAGAGATTTGATAGTCGGAATCGCATCAGTTGCAGGGTTAGTAGTACCAGTGGTGTCCCAACGTGCATCTGCAAATACTAAACCGTTTTGGCTTACTACGTCAGCTGTGTCGATTGCGACCCATTGTGAAACTCCGCTAACAGACTGCCATCTGTAAAGCTTTGGATAATTTTCTAAATCGCTAGAGTCGATCCACAAGTCGCCTGCAACTAAATCAGTTACGCCGTCATCTTGCTTAGTAGGAGCTACTGTCGATAAGATTGGACCATTTGCGTTGGTCAATGTCAAGTTATAGCCGCGGATATCGCTAGCTACGTTTTGGTAACCTTGCCATCCAGACCCAGTGTTAATCATAATATCAACACGACTTGGTGTATTGTAATACCATAACTTACCAGTTGGAGGTGCAACATACGGTTGTGTAGAAGAAGCTGTATAAGTCTTGCTTCCAAACGGTTGCCAGTTTGTACCAACTAATCCAGTATCACCAGCTAATGGTGTTTCGTATACGTTTGCTGCTGTTGTGTTAATACCTGCGCTAGCCAATGGGCTACCAGATCCATCAACAAACAACATGTCTCCACCTAAACCGTGTGTAATAGTGATTGCACCAGTAGAAGCTTGTCCTGCAGTAACATCCGGAATGTTTGCTGTAGCAACTGCTGAAATAAATCCAGCAACAGAACCTGTAACAACATTTATAGTGTATGTAACTGTCGAAGCTGATGTAGCCACTGGACGAGTTGTAAGTGTAAACGAGCCTGTTGTAATAACTGGAGATGTAATTGTACCTGTTACTACTGTAGGTCCTGTATTTTTACGATACCACAAGAAATTAGCCAATTGGTTATTTTCATATGGGTTGTACTGGTTAAACGCTGAACCTTGTGCTAAGTTTACACCGCCGCCAGTTGGGTCCAATGTATACGTTGCAGCAAATACGTTAGCATAACTGTTAACAGGAAGAGTATTCCATGATGTTGTAGTGGAGTTATATTGCTTCACTACCATGTTCTCGCCACTGCCTAAGCTAGAAGCCTTTTGCCATACGCTACCCGATGGACGAGCAACTGTTGCGTTACCTTGCCATGAAGGAATGCTGTTGTATGGGGCAATGCTAGTTGCTGCTGCGTGATAAGTACCTGCTGTCAAACCTAGTGCAGCCAGTGCTGTACCGCTAACATCGGCAATAGTTAAGTTACCATTTGCTGTTCCGCTGTTAGTTGAACTGATAATAAGTTGCTGGCTATCGGATACACGGGCAAAAATACCAGATGTACCAAATGGTATAGCTGAGTTAATTGCACTTGCTACGGTACTAATAGTAGAAGCATTTGCAATAGTTACGTTTGTTCCGTTGATTGCAATGATACTTGTATTTGCAACTACTGCTGTAGTAGAAGAAACTGTACCAGTTACAGTTGGAATGCCTTTTTGCCATCCAACGTTACCAACTTGTTGCCATGTATTGTCAAAGCGCTTGAAGAACACTGGGTTGTACGCATTGTATGCGTTAACAACATAGCTACCAACTGCGCCAACTTGTACGTTAGGCGTAAAATTGTCCCCTTGCAGATAATCAGTACTAGTGATAACCGAAGGAGTCTTTTGTGTGAAAGATTGTGTTCCAAAATTCCATTCAAACACGCCCCATGCACTACTAGCAGTATCTAACCATAAGTTACCATTGCTAGGATTTGCAAGAGGTCTGGTTGTTGTGCCTTCTAGTGCAGCTAGGTCAACATTAGCACGTTGAACGTACATTGTGTTGCTTACACCTAAAGCACTATAAGCGGCCAACAAGCCGTATTCGTTTTGTTCGTCGCCGTTGATTGCTGCCCCGCCCGCTGTTGTCTTAAAGATAGGGGTGCCGAAAGTAGTAACCAAATCACGTTGACTTGTGACTGTGTATACTTTTCCAGCGTTTTCAGCAAGTGTGCCGGCTGCGATTGCGGTGCCACCAGGGGCAACCTTGTCTTGGGCGGAAGCAAGTAATACAAACGCGACGGAACCTATTGCTGTTGGAGCATAGTTACTTTGATCTGTTACGGTTACTTGTACGCCTGGAGAAACTAAAGCCATGTTTCATATCCTCTTAAACTGTTCAAATATTTATCGGAAGATAGAAAATATGCCCACTTTGGTGCACCTTTCGAAAGGCTAAGTAACTTTAGATGAGACCTTTATGCCCTTTGTGTAATCAAAACCCTGTTGCTATCAACTATTCTAGCAACGGGCAAGTTCGATATAGGAAAATTTGTAATAGCTGTATAAGGAAAGGCAAGAAGTTAAAGCCTATTCCGCCCCCTTGGTTTAAGGCAGGCTACAGAAAGAAACCCATTTGTGACAAATGTGGGTACAGGGCAAAGTTTCCAGAGAAACAAATGGCAGTGTTCCATGTAGACGGGAATCTAAAGAACATCAACCATATCAATTTAAAATCAGTTTGTTTAAATTGTAGGGTAGAGCTAGCCCATAGCAAACTACCCTGGAAAGAAAGTCCGCTTACACCAGATTTTTAATCTCGTTGTACAAGTCTTCAATTGATCCGTTGTTATCAATAATAAAGTCAAACTCTGTCCCAGCCCAGCTATACTCACTGGCATGCACACCAGGGTAAAAATCTTTCATTAGCTCGGGAGTTTTTCTAGCCATATCAAACCACATAGGATCCGCACCCCTTGCAATACGAATAACTCTGCCGCCTGCTTTGCGGATAGATGCAATTTCGTTAGGAAAACGGCAGTCACTAATTACGATATCGTCTTCAGACTTGCGTAACTTGTTTTCTAAGCTAGCAATCCAAATGTCGTCATGGAATGCTTTACGGCAAACTTCAGTGCCCCATTGTTGTAGAACAAGCCTAGGAGTCAAGTTAGGCATATCTAAGCGCTCACTCCACCATGGGTCAATTTCTTCTCGCCATTCTCGTGCATGCTTAGTGCGGCCTTCCAGCATTTCCCTGTCCCAACCAAATACAGAGCTCACTGCATCTTTGAGAGTGTTAGCAAAACTCTCTCGTTTAAACTCATGGAAGTTAACCAAATAGTCTGCTGCTGTATCTTTGCCAGCACCAATTAAACCGCAGATACCTATAATCATAAAAAATGCTCCTATTACAGAGCATTTTAGCAGACTGCGGGGGATGTTGTCAACAGTTCCATTTACGTAATGCTAGTGCTTTACGAGTAGGTTCACCATTGGGCTTTTTCATAGCACCTTTCATGCCGCCCATTCTAGCACAGAATGATTTGCGGCGTTTGGCAGCTTTGCTACCTTTTTTAAGTTTACTAGGTTTAGTGGTAACCGCTGTTTGTAATTTGCTACCTGGGTGCTCTCTGCGATAGCTAGCAACACCCTTTTTATTCAAACCGCCGTTTTTGTTCTTGCCAGCTTTACGATGCCAAGCTGCCGATTCGTCGATTTCGTTTTCTAAGAATGTATCAGCAAACTGCTTGCACAAGTCTCTAATTTGTTGATTGTTAGTTTCTTGTAAAGTAAAGCCACGTTCGTCGTGTTCGTCATCACCCTGACTTGGGTCAGTGTATCCGCAATAAACTTTGTGAATATTAGAATTGTTGATTAAGTCAGTACAGCTTTCGCCTGCTCTGTGTTGCCCAGTTACGTCATCGTGCTCGCTACAAGGACTTAATGTAGTAATTATAATGCTTCCATCAGGAATATCGCCAAACTTTTCAATATAAGCTTCCATTGCTGCTCTTTCAGCATGCACACGTAACCCGTCTTCTTGTGGATAATTGACTTCGGCCACTAAGTTGTTATCAGGATCCAGGACGCCTGCTGCAACCATACCAAAATGGTCACCGTCTTCCTTTTGTCCGTCGATTACCATTTTGCAAAGTATAACCAAAATACCATCTAGTTTTTCTAAATTACGTATTTCGTAGTCTTTTTGATCTTCTGCTTCTGACACACTTTCGTTGGGCACACAGTTGTTAACGCGGATTCCGCCCTTAATCTTTGTACCTTCTTTGTGTTTGCCTTTCCAGCATTTAGGGTCTAGACGTTGCTTTATACCCTCTGTCATTATTTCGTTAATCTTCATCTTAATTATCCTGTAATCCAAGTTAGTGGCTGCGAGCCATCTACATAGTTTGCTAAATCTTTTTCGAGCTGTTCCATTTCAGCTGCTGATTCTGCCATTAGCGCTGCACCATTTAGTGTCGACCCGCCCTGTGGGCCAGCAATACTGGCAAACTTACCACGTGCCTGGCCCAAGATACTTTTAGCAAATGCTAATGAATATTCCTGTAACCACGGAAATACCTGCGGATCACTTAGTAGCATAGAGTCTGGCTTATGATTATAGATCCACAATAGGATAGGCTCTAATTCGTTTTCAACATACTCGGGCTTTGGAATCCAAAAAACAGTTTTTCTAACATCATCGGCTGCAACTTCAGTGCTGCCCAATACTTGATTGGATAATACAGTGACGGTAGTCTTATCTGTGCTAATAGTTAACACCCTATACTGAGTACTGTAACCCCTAGTAGGGCAATGCTGTATATAAATGCTATCGCCGACTTGTAGCTCTTGTTGTGCTCTTGTTGTGGCCATTGGAAGTGTGATAGTGATAGTGCTTCCAGCAAGAACGTTGTTAGATGTAATGGCTAGTGGGGTTATGTTGGTGCCGCCGTCATAGGGAATTTTACGGACAAGTGTAAGCTTCTTAGTAACTTTGTTCCAAGTATAGTTAATATAACCACCAAACATAGTCATTGCTAATTTTTGGTAACTGGCAAACAATTCGTAGTTAGTAAGTCCGCCAACGCGGCCTGCAACCAACATGTAAGTGTTTAGATAACCAGATGAGAACGGTTCGAATTGGCTTGCTGTTGTTCCAGCTGTGCTACCAATGCCGCGGCGGAAAATTTGGCGCACTTCCATAATGTTGTTTGGCAGTATGTACTCTTGGACATCGGGAATAAGATTCAAAAACGCATAGCTTTCTTCTACGGCATTTTGCGCTTTTTGTCTGTATTTTGTAAGCGCTTGCTTGATAGCCAATTCGTAGTGCTCTTTATCTAACTCAACATCAACAATTTGATCGCCTAAACGTAGGCGAATATAATCAATCATTTCGTTACGAAGTTGATTGAGCGTTTGAATTTGTTCATTAGCGGCAATAGCGCTTTCCTGACTAATAGAGCCCGGGCCCCCTAAATTTTGGGTCCGTAGGCTTCCACTGTCTGTTAAATTGGGGTCGATAACTACGTTAGTCATAAAAAAGTCCTGTTAGCAATATTTAGCTAACAGGACTTTGGTTTGGGCAGTTGTTGTTACGCCACTTTGAGTAGCAAAATGTCTAAGCCAATGCGGCCGTTCATTTTTGTTTCCGTAGCTTTGATATCGTCCAAAAACTTACGAAGTTGAATCTTACCTGCCTTAGCAAACTCTTTCAATTTCTCTTCGGGCTTACGCAGAGTTTTGCACACACTCTTAGATTCATCAAATCCAACAATGCTTGTACCTTTTACACTCAAAGGTCCTTGTAATCCATCAGCCACATACTTGCCCAACTTTCGGGTTTTTGCGTTGTATACCCAAAGCTCTTGTGCGCCGATGATCTCAGCAGGATTGATAGACACGATTTTAAGAGCCTTGTCCTCCTTAGCATACTTGATCTTAGATACCACTTTTTCTTTGCTAGGTGCCTTTTTAACTCGAGCCTTCTTTGTTGCCTTTTTAACCCCGCGGTACTGATCCACGGCCGCGAGGAGGTCGTCGATCCAACCGATAATTCGTTTGAAGTCAGCTGCCTTAAGATGGCTATAGCCCTCTTTAAGTTGGGCGTCTTCTTTTGCCTGGGCCGCAACAAGTTCAGCCCTTCGCTTGCTGTATAGTCCTTCATATTTCCCCAATTGGCTTTGCACCACGCTGTTGCTTACAAGGAAGTCATACAACTTGGTTGGATTCTTCACGCCTGTTGCAACATCGTCAAAGATACCCTCGAGTTCACCAATGATCTCGCTAGTTTTCTCAGCCAGTCGATCCTGGATAGTGGGCTTGTACACTTCTGATACTGTGCTAGCGGCTACTTCGATAACTTCAGGATCTGCAGATTCGATTGCTTCTCGAATACACTTTAGCACAAATTCTGTGTGGCGCTCACGAAAAATCATACCAACTCGAGTGGCCATGACGAGACTGCATGCTGTCATCGGAATGCTACGGTCACCTGAACGGTTGTATGCTTTGAGCTCTACTGCTGTAAACTTGCCCGAAGTTTTAGCCCACTCCATTACATGCTTTTTACAATCTTTTTGACTGTAGTAGTAATTGTAGTAGTAAAAACTTTTACGAAGCAGGTTATCAAATTTACTGTCATCCCAATCTTTAGCTTCTGCGGGCCACTCGGGCTCGGACCCTGTATACTTTTCATCCGCAAATGCGATGTTACGAATCTTGGGTGCTTTGACCTTAATCTTGATACCAGCTACTGTTGCCATTATACACGTTCCTTTTTAACACGGCCGATTCGGCTCGCTTTGTTCCAATCGTAAGCAATGCCGTCTGGGCACTTGCCATTCTTAACGCTGTCAACTCCAAACATGCCGCACACTTCAAAGTCCGGGCCTTTGATTGTTACAAAGAATCCCACAGCCTTTGCGGCCTGCATAGCAGAATCCAGAGTTTCAAACCCGTCTAATTCTGCTCCTGCTTTGTTTATTAATTTGTACATAACGTAATTATAGCATATCTACCAATTTGAGTCAATTAGTACAAAAGTTTAGCAAAAGTTGTCCATTGCTCAAAGTTGTTTATGCACTCGTCGAACTTGGCCTGCAATTCTGTATACTTTGGTGTTAATCTACTGCGGCGCCTGCACTCTACCATTTCTTTGTCCATCTCAACCCAAATTATACGGGTAGTATTGTAGAACTTCCAAAGTGCTGTTTTGGCTCGCATGTCTTCTGTGCTTTGCAATGCATGCAGACATTCGTCCAATTTGTCCCTAATTGCCTGATGTGTTTCTTGCATGCTGTAATTATACTGCCTTTGGTAATTACTGTCAATCTGGCCATAAATACGTTATTAGCGGAACTATATATGCCAAGACTGAGCATGTGGCGTGACAACCACACAAACGATTACAAATTTTTTGATAAGCGCATTAGTGAAGAATTCACTATCGGCGGTACCGGAGTGCTACTTCACAAGTACGTAGGCACACATGCCCAAGCCAACGCATATCCCACAACCAACACGACCGTGTCTGGCAGAACCCTTTACTTCGGAAATGTAGCTGGATTCGAAGCAGGACAAGCAGTTAGCGGAATAGGAATAGGTGCAAACACTGTTATTGTTAGCACAAACATTGCTGCCAACTCAGTTACTATTTCATCTAACGTAACTACTTCAATTAGTTCGGGACAACCACTTAATGTCTACTGGAAGGACAATACCCAACCTGTATATCAAAATCAAAGTGCTTCAAACATTCAAGACTTGCTGTTCTTAGAAAACAGAGACAGAAAGTACGACCCCGATGTCTATACACTAAGAGGCATCTATACTGTCAATGACAACGATTTCGACTTGAGCCAATTTGGTATCTTCCTAAGCGCCGATACCATTTATCTAACTTTCCATTTAACAGATACAATTGCATCTTTGGGAAGAAAAATCATGTCAGGTGACGTGCTAGAGTTGCAACACAAGCGAGATTATTATCCGTTAAACGAAGACATACCAGCACTACTTAAACGATATTATGTGGTACAGGATGCTACATTTGCAGCCGAAGGCTTTAGTCAAACATGGTGGCCACACTTGTGGCGTGTCAAATTAACTCCTTTAGTAGACAGCCAAGAATATAAAGACATCATCAATCAAATTGCATCCAGCTCTGGTGCTAACACTTCAACTGTTGGCAACTATCTCAGTACATTGGACAAGCTGATTGAGATTAATGATGCTGTAATTAAACAAGCTGAAGTAAACGTTCCAAATAGCGGCGTTAACACTAATGACTTGTATGTGGAACCTATTAACCCAGACGGAAGTCCGGGCGATCCAACTGGCACTTCTGTAGACTATACACAAATGACCGTGGACTCTACTAACTTTGCCAGCGAAGCACCGTCTAAGCCAGATGCTGTTATCCCTGCATATCTGGGCGGTGACGGTTTACCTCCAAACGGATGGCCTGTTGCAGCTGGTCCTAGTTTCCCTGTCAGTCCAAGAATAGGCGATTATGCCTTACGCACAGACTATGTGCCTAATAGGTTGTTCCGATATGATGGCAAGCGTTGGGTTAAGCTAGAAGACAGTCTAAGAACAGACTTGACTCCAGGTCCAAATAACAAAACTCAGCGTAGTATATTTGTTAACGACACTAGCACGTTTACAAATAACGAAGGACAAACAATGCCAACTAGACAAAGTCTTAGTAAGGCTCTTACACCTAAGGCAGATAATTAATGGCTCTTCAACAATTTTTCTACGACCAACAAATACGTCGATATATCATACAGTTCATTCGTATGGTGTCAAACTTCCAAGTTGAATTTGGAAAAGGCAGCGATGGTGCAAATGCACTTCAGCGAGTACCCGTTATATATGGAGATAGTAGCAGACAAGTAGCAAGCATCATTAGACAGAATAGCGAAAACATTATGAACGCTGTTCCTGCTATGGCTGTGTATGTTAGCAACTTACAGTACGACAGAGAACGTGTACAAAATCCTACTTATGTGGGTAAGTTAAATCTACGTGAACGCTACTATGATCCGTCGACTGGTGATTACAGTACCACACAAGGCGATGTGCTAACTGTCGAACGACTAATGCCTGTGCCCTATAAGTTAACTGTAAAACTTGATATTTGGACCAGCAACACAGAACAAAAGCTACAACTATTAGAACAACTTTGCACACTGTTTAATCCTGCATTAGAAATTCAAAGCACAGACAACTACATTGACTGGACTAGTTTGACTTATGTACTGTTAACTAACGTAGAATGGAGTAACAGAGTTGTCCCAAGCGGCACTGACATACAGATCGATGTTGCTTCGTTAACGTTTGACTTGCCTATTTTTATTAGTGCTCCTGCGCTAGTTAAGAAATTGGGCGTTGTACAAAAGATTATTGCCAGTATCTTTGACGGCTCAGGTAACATCAATGAAGCAATATACAACGATGCAGCATTGTTAAGCCGACAGTACTTTACACCACTACAGTACGGTGTTATTCTATTAGACAATCAATTGAGTTTGGTAAAGTATAACGAACACGTATATGATGAGTTTGGTGAGCAGTATGTTAAGAGCATTGCATCCAATGTTGCATCCAATACCACAATTGTATTGTCCGACACTACTGGGCTAGAACCCAACATGATTGTTTCTAGTCTGTCTGTCCACAGTAATTCTGATCCAACAATCGTAGCCAACCCAAATACAAAAATTATTTCTATTAATGGCAACGTAGTTACTACCAGCAACCTTGTAACAGGTAATGTTGGCGATAAAATTACATTTACTGCTGTTACACACAAGGCAGGTACATCTGAGCCATGGAGAGATTTAATCAACGTATATGGCAACGTAACCAACGGGTCAAGTCAAATTAGCTTAGAACTAGAAGACGGTAATGAGATAGTGGGCACCATTGCATACAATCCAGTAAATGATACGCTGTTGTTATGGAGTCCTGACATTGATACCATTCCAACAAATACACTAGAACCAATCAATGCTATTATTGATCCGTTAAGTTCAAGACCAAACAAAGACTTGCAGGATCTAGCAACTGGTACTCGCTATCTGTTAGTCAACGATTATCATTCTGCTAACGGAGCACATGCATACTACAATTGGCTTGGTATAGATGACACGCCATTAACTGCAAATGCCAACGACATTATTGAGTTCAACGGACAACACTGGATTGTTGCATTTGACAGTCAGTATGAAGTCAGTGTACAATACATAACTAACTTAACTACCAGCACACAGTATCGCTGGGACGGTAGCTCGTGGTCTAAGAGTTACGAAGGTTATTACCCTGCAGGAAAATGGCAATTAACACTGTAAATGAAAGTTGTGGCGCATTAATTTATTGCACCTCTACTCACAGGTATTTGTTTTTACTTCGCAGTGGCGGAAAATTCTCAGACAGTTGGGGACTTGTAGGCGGGAAAATTGAACCAGGTGAAACTATTCAAGAAGGCCTACAACGAGAGATTAGAGAAGAAATGGGCGGAGAGATTAAAGGCGCAAAGATCTTTCCAATCGAGCGCTATACTAGCAATAATGAAAAATTCGTCTATCACACTTTTTTAATTAAAGTAGAAGAAGAATTTGTGCCTTTACTAAACGACGAACACCAAGGATACTGCTGGGTGCCAATGGATAAACATCCTACTCCATTGCACCCAGGTGTTTACCGAACGTTTAAGTTTAAGAATATCAAAGACAAAATACAAGTCTTAGAGCAAATCAAATATTAAAGACTAAACTTGTTCTTGGTTCGTCGCTTTGATTCGGGGCGACTTCGTGATACAACCAAGCTGGCCACAATAGCAGTAGACCCGGGTAGGGCTTGTATTCAGTACTGGGCATACTGTACCAGTTATCATCAGACTTACGTGCAAACATGTAATCAAAGAAATCCCTAAACGGTTGGTTGGGATAGAATTTGATAGATGCAGAGCCCGGGGGCGTTTTCAAATAATAAATTCCGCTAATAGAACATTGAGTATGCACATGCTTAGGGTGATTACTTCCACGCTTAAAACTATTTGCAAACAAGTATGGGCGCCAATTGACGGCATTAGTATCGTAGCCCTGCAGGTCTAAAAAGGTAGTTGCTTGAGCTTTGATAAAATCCATAAATCCAGAAAAGTCTGGATTGCTTGCTAAGTTTTGTATACCGTAGGTTGTTTTACCGTTGTAATAGAAATTTTCATTAGCATCAATTGAATTGAACAACTTATCATGTGCTTGATTCATTGGCTCAAGCCACTGCGGGTGCTCTGATCTTCCAACTACGCTAGGAAACCAGTGATCTAAATTCATATCAATATTTGTTAAAGAAAAGTTGGATGCTTAATCTTGGGTGTTCAGCATTAGCATTTACCATAGTAGTTGCATGATAAATTGGGGGCTTGAACCATATCATCGAATTAGGATGAGGATAAACCCAACCTTGTCCAGTTTCAGGATGGTCGTAGATAAACAATCCGCCCCAGTTCCAATTCCATGCTTCGTTAATATAGATAGTGCTGCTCAATCTTGGATTGTCATCACTGGCATCGTGGTGGAATTGAATCTGACTTCCAGGCAACCAAATATGCATAAAGCAAGTGAGATTTTTATAATCCTCGAAAATAGGATCCATCTCGCAATACTTTTCAATAAAGTGTTCTTTAAATTCAGTTAATGGCAATACCAGCACAGGGGCATACGATCCTGACTCTAGTCCCTTGCCCCAGCGTCCCATATTGTTAACTTCAAATACAGCTTGCCCTCGCGACATTTCAAACTTCTTTCGCAAGGCCAAAAGTACATCGGCATCAAGGAAATCATATTTTTTGTTAATCATTTAAAATTCTGTAGTTATAAAAAATAGCTGGAATAAGCGGCCAGTGTTGTGGTCTGACCCAAAGTAATCCAAGCTAGTGTGGAACATATTGCTTCTGTATAAAACTAACCTATTGTATCTGTTAGCAATAACATCGCATAATTCCCATTTGGTGTAGTCCTGTGACTCATAAGACTCCAACTGACTAGCAACTTCTGCACCTGTACGCTTATGTCTAAACATACCTGTGCCGCCAGTTAGTGGAGCATTAGGAGTTAAGTAAATTACACCTGCCCATGTGTTGTAATGATCTGTATGAATCCAACTTCTATCCCTTGCTGTTGCAAGTTCAAATGATCCAGTCAGGCCATCTTCTTGATTCCAATTTGTAACTAAGCCGCCTGCGTTACGTATAATATTTTGAATTGTATCTTTTGTGTCATCTGTTACAAAAGACTTAGTACGCATGCCAGGAAAGTTCCCCCTGTTGGCAAACTCTTGCCCAAGTGCAAAAGATCTAACCCCGTCCGGGTTGCTATAAAAGTCGTCAACGACAATAACGTTTGTATTCATATTAGTACTGAGTATCAAAGAAGAATAATTGGAATAGCCTACCATCATCAGGTGTGCTGCCAAAATAGTCCAAGCTACTGTGGAATAAATCTCCCCTGTATAGGACCAAACGATTATATTTGTTTGCCAGCACATCGTACTTGTGCCACTTGGTCATGTCTTGGGGTTCGTAAGGCCTGTCGCCCATTTCTGATGCTGTAGTAGCACCGTTTTCTTTATACATAAACAGGCCTGTGCCACCGGTAACAGGTGCATCGGGAGTTAAGTAAATTACCCCTGCCCATTTATTAAAATGATCTGTATGGATCCAGCTTCTATCGTTGGCTGTTGTTAGTTGAAAAGAACCAGAAAACCCGTCATGCTCGAACCAGTTATTGATCTCGCCGCCTGCATTCCAAATAACTGTTTGAATTGCTTCTCTGAGATCGGGAGTTAAGAAGCTTTTAGTGCGGGCGCCCGGATAGTTTCCAGTAACATTGAATTCTTGTTTCAACGCAAACTCTCTAACAGAGTCAGGATCTCCGTAGAAATTGTCGGTAATAATTAGATTAGTTCTCATATGCGCTTGTTGATATAATTACTTAGTCAAACAAAATCTGATCCAGGAGATTATTCGTTTGCTCTAGAGCAAAGTTCATGCTCTTTTCTATTTCATCTTCTATTCGCTGGTACACGTTCTTTTCCCAGTAGGGCTTTGCCAGCTGGTAATTTTCCTCGATGTAAGGTAACATCTCATCGTACATCTCGGGTGTCAGCGTTTCCATAATCCTATCAAATTCTTCAATGGTATTAAATTGAATTATGCCTTTTGGATTAAAGTACTTTTCAATATTAGTGCATCCATAGTAGATGGGCACAGTCTTAGTTTTAAAACAGTCCAGTAGCTTTTCACTAAACATGTTGGTCATTACTTGATTTTCGCATGCTATGTTAAATTTAGCATTGGCAAAGTAAGGATCTTTCGACGGAACACGGGGAGGGCTTCTATGCCAGTTAAGTTCAAATGGGCCGATACTGTTAATCTTTTCAAGTCGGCGCATAATCATAAATCGCATATGATAAGCAGATCCATTGATCTTACTGCTCATGAGAAAACTTATTTGGTTTGTTTTCTCAATTTTAATATCGTCACTGATCCACGAACCAACTGCACAGAACTCGACTGCATTGGGTAATGTCAGCAGTCTGTCATCATATGTTAGAATCAAGTCAAAGTTGTCTTTGTTTTCCATGACCATACCACAGAACTTGATATACAAATTTGGTGGTTCGCTTTGTAGCAGAACTTTAAATTCTGCTTCTGGGTCGAACGTTATATTGTCAACACTAACGCTAACCTTCTTATCAAATTGCTTTGTAAATTTTAAAGGACTTTCAAGTCCATATCCTGGCATGTAGCCTATTTGTGTAATATCGTACATTAATACCTCACCCAATCTCCTGATACTCCGCACCGTCCGTCGACTGTCCAATCGACTATAATAACATCTTTCATTAAGTCAAACAACCGCAAGTACAAATGCAAAGTGTATTCCACATCTTGATAATAATACTTACCCTGCTCCATTTGCATCTGTGCGCTTGCTGCCATAATAGCTTCGTAATGGTCAATACGATTTTGACCAAATGCATGTGCTACTGTGTAAAATCCATATAGCTTATCGTTGACTAACAAGTCTCGGGGCAATTGTTCCTCTGATAAAAAGTCTATATGTTCGTTTTCCCACATAAGTTCTTTTTTCATGAAGAACTTATTTTTATTCCACGTCTTAAAGAGATCCATAGAGTAATCGTCGCCGAATTTGTATCTACCACAAATCTTTGTAACAAAGTCGTACTCTTTTAATTCTTGTTTGTAATGCTTAAAGAATTCTAATATCATCAAGCACTCGCAGTAAGACTTACTAGAATATGTGCGGACAATATCAGCAACTTCGAGATTTAACTCTTGTAACCTGATATACTTGAAGTCAGTTAAACCTAGCGTCTCAAGTACATCAAATTTTGTTACAGAAGAATCAATAAAGAAAATAGTCGCTGTTGGATCTTTTTGATGCAAGTTCTGCAAAGTTTCGACAGTATGCGCCAATCTATCCTCAGTTGAGAAGATAGTTCGGGCGCCAGTTCCTTTGAATTTTTTGCTAGGATCTAGTTCTATGCTTGATGTAACAAAAAATGCGTGTTTCATACTCGTCGAATTTTTTTCAGTGTATTGCTAAAAACAATAGCGGCATTGCTAAAGTTACTGTCTCTACAAATCATTCCGCCGCAACGTGCCAATGTCATTGCTTCCATAAAGCTTTCTTGCCAAAAGCGTTTGTAGAAGAACATGTTGTACTCCCAGGACCACTGCCAACGTTCGGTGATATTCTCTGTAGGCAAGCGCAACAAGTTAGGATAGTAACGAATGATGTGCCCATATCGTTGTTCCATCTTTACTAAAGATTCCACATTGTCTGTAGCAACATATAGACCATCCCACTCACCAGTAGCCAATTCTGCATCAATGGCAGCACAGTAATCTTCATGGGTTACTGGCTTGTTATCTGCTGCATGCACAGCCATAGTAGTCATTCTAACATGAACACCCAATGTACGCGGACCAATGTTTACCAGCTTACAAAGGTCGTCAACTTTCTTTACAATCTCATTTTTAAAATGCAGTTTGTTTACTACACGTTTGTAGTCAGCAAGACGCGGACTATCTTCGATTGGATTTGCAGTGTTGTAGTATGTACCAATTGGCAAAAATCCTTTGTATTCGTATGTTTGGTCGGTGTGTTGCTCTAACGTATAGTTCATGATGTGATCGTAGGGACGTTCGATTCCATACTCCTGCATCATTGAACGATTTCTAACAATGTGGTCTACTGCTTCTTGCAAGTATTCATCATTGTTAGTATGTTCTTCAAACGGGCTTAGTGTTAAGAATACATTGTCAAAGTCGATATCAGCAAGCGGGATAATACCGCATTGTAGAAACCGACTAAAAGGGCCGCCGCCCGGCATTACGTATATGTGATTTTTCATTTAATTTCTTTCATCCAATGTTCAGTCATTTCGTCTAACATTGTTTCAAATGTATATTTTGGTTTCCAACCCAACTCTGTTCTAATGGGAGTGCTATCACCTTTAAGCATCTTGAGCTCCTCGGGGCGCAAGAACTTTTGATTCTGTACTACATAGTCTTCGTAGTTCATTCCTAGACTACTGAATACATACTTGCATAGGTCTCGCACAGTATGGCTTTCACCTGTAGCAACAACCCAATCTCTCGGTGTGTCATGGTTTAGAAGCAAGTGCATGGCGCGAACATAATCGTAACTATGTCCCCAATCTCTACTGCTATCCAAATTACCTAGTTCTAGTTTGTCCACTAGGCCCTTCTTAATCTCTACCGCTGTCTTAACAACTTTATTGGTTACAAAGTTTGTTCCCCTGCGTGGGCTTTCATGGTTAAACAAGATACCGTTGCAAGCATGTAGCTTGTATGCATCGCGGTAATGACGTGTCAAATTGAATCCCATAACTTTGCTACAACCGTATGGACTAACCGGAGTCATGGGAGTTGTTAGTCTTTGTACACCGTCTGGGTCGATGCAGTTACCAAACATTTCACTAGAGCTGGCTTGATAAAACTTAGCTTCTGGTGCAAACTGTCGGTAAGCTTCTAGCATATTAAGAACGCCCAAGCTGTTTGTTTTGATAGTAAATGCTGGCATGTCGAAACTAATACGTACATGACTCATAGCACCCAAGTTATAAATCTCATCGGGTTTGACTTGATTTACGACACTTGCGATGCTCATTTCGTCTGTTAAGTCCCCGTAGATGCGTGTAATCTTGTCATTAATGTGCTCAAGACGTGAGCTTTGTCCTTCGGGCACACTATGCCTACGAACAATGCCATAAACATCATATCCTAGCTCAAGTAAATATTCGCTAAGGTAACTACCGTCTTGTCCGTTAATACCTGTAATCAGTGCTTTCTTTGTCATTTCATTCTTTCCATAATTTCTTTTTACTTAGATCCGCATAGCTTTCCCAGCTGCCGCAATCTGGTGTGTCGTCTGGTGTTTGATCCATTAAGATGATACCACGGGCAGCATCCTCGGGAGTCATGTACATGTGCCAACCGCAGATGTCTGCATCGTCTTCCCATTGACTAACTTCCATATCGCGGCCGTCATAACGTGCTTGAATCAACCAATCATAAGCTGCTTTGTCGTCTGTTAGAATCATGCCGCCTCTACCAATTGGGATGCGTTTCTTAATTTGGAAACTAACCACGTGAAAGCCGCCGTTGTACATTCCCCGCTTCCAACGAGTAGCTGCATCAAATACTGGATAAGGCTTCAGCTGATAAATCCCAGACCATTGCTCATCCCTGAATGTAGGATGACATCCTGCATGCTTAATATACATAGGAACGCTTTGATATGTGTGTTTGGGGATTTCTACTAGACCGGTTGCCTTCAAGTACATGAGACTCAGGAACAGTCCATGTGTGCAACAATCTACGCTTACTGCGTACTTAGCACCCGCAAACTCTGCTACCTTCTTTTCAAAGATATCCACAACATCCCGGGGATCATTCCACTCGTAGCCGTTAGCTTTAACGTAATCTAGTTCGGGACGTTGAAATTCTTTTGGTAATTTGCCGCTGGGCCAACTGTTAAATTTGTTCATTAGTATTTGTATCCTAGTTTTTCTGCGTATTCGTATGCTTTATACATACTGCGTTTGCGGATTGGCCGTGCTGGATTGCCAGCGTAGACTGTCCAAGGTTCTGTATCTTCTTTGAGCAAGCTGTTTGCACCGAGTACACTTCCTTCTGCCATGGTAACTCCAGGTAGCACTACACTGTTAGCCAATGCTCCACTAAAACGTTTAAGTTTAATGGGCAACAAGTCTTGCTCGTCCTGATACTCCGGGGGAATTAGCGGACCAATTAGTCCAGATCCTTGAAATCTTTCGCTGCCGCAAATATATTTCGAACCCACACTTAAAAAGCAAAAGTCTTCTACATACAATGCAGTCTTTTTGCCGCCAATTACTGCAACGTGTGGACTAATATGCACATAGTCGCCTATCTTTAGTTCTGTAGTGCAATAGAAGAAACTATCGATAGCAACATGATTACCAATGCTAACTAGCTCAGGTCGACGAATGTCCACCATGCCGCTAATAAAAACATCATCGCCTTTAATCATAGAAATACTTTATCCATTGCTTGCCCTTGATATGGACCAGTCTTGTATTCGTAAACTACTGTATCATCTTCGAGAATCAAGTAGGTATGTCCACCTTCAAAGGTCATCGAGCAGTCGCCTTGTCTGATAACTTGCTTTTCAAGCAATGAGCCATCTGTATCAAAGAAGCTGGCTTCCACACTGCCTTTGATAACTACCCAAGACTCTTGTGCAATAATTTGTTCAACAGGAGTAGGTTTCCAAATATGTTGGTGCGGCTTAAATGTCTTGCCTTTGTCCATACGTAATGTAGCCAGCTGAAGAAACTGATGTTCGTCTGCTACTTCATTGCGGCCGTCAATTTCGTAATATCGAAAAACTGTGTGTAGATGTTTTTCAGGATTTATTTTACTGTAAATTTTATGCATAGAAATCGTTCTTGTGTATTTTCTTTAACCAAAGGTCAAACTTGTCATGTATTACTTTATCACTGAAGTTTTGTTCAGCCCAACTGCGGCAATTATGTGGATCTAGTTCGTGTATTACTTTTGCTGCTTCAACAAAGCTGCCAAAGTCCTTGCAACGATAGCCAGTTACTCCATGTACTACACTATCAACAAACCCGCCCCAGTCTGTAGTAATAACCGGAGTACCACAGAACTGTGCTTCTGCAACAATGTTGCCAAAAGGTTCAATGTAGTGTGTGGGTGCCATTAAGCATTGTGCTTTGCTTAGTAGTTCGGCACGTTCTTTGGGTCCAACGTAGCCAACAAGTTCCACGTGGTCAGGTATTTTATTATAATTCAAATGGGCCAGTGTATCTGTAGGCCCAGCAATCTTTAACTTCTTTCCCAACTGCTGTGTTACTTGGATGCACAAGTCAATGCCTTTATCAAAGTTTACTCGACCCAGATAAACAAAGTAATCTTCTTTTTCTGCACTGAATGTAAACTCTTCTGGAGTAAAGGCATTGTGTATGACAGCATCAAACCAACTTGGGCTTAACAGTTGCTTGTGTACACCATAATAGTAATGCATTTGGCTATAACTGACAAACGCTCTGTACGGAGCAAATACCGTTTCAGGAGGGTAACCGATACTAGGTTCCACAATCTTTAAATCGCTGTGTGCTTCTGTTGTGGACTTGTTTGCCAAACCATAGAAGCACAAAATCATGTCGCCCGGTTTCTTACGACTAGCGATATGTTCGATTGCTCGATTATTGTATATTTCGATTAGTTCGTTTTTATGTATAAACAAGTCGCCGTTTTCCGGCGGAGGAAATTCTTCGTCGGTAACACAAACTAAATTTTCACAAGGCACTTCAGCTGACTCGTGCCCATAATGAATCAAGTTCCATCCACGCGACTGCATATTGGTGATAAACTTTAATGCAGCTACATTGAATGGATCCATCCTATATCGGGTGTGCGTAATAGCACTAGGATTGGTTAAGATGTGTAAGGTGGGAAGGGCAGAAGTTGATTGTGCTGTATTCATAGATAATTGATATTATACAGAATATTTATAGGCTTGTCTAGTGCCTACAATATTCAATACCAATTATCCTATGTAAGCGACTGACCAGTTATCGTTGCCGTCGAAATTGAGTGTACCAACTGTTACATCAAATTTGAGCGTATCACCTGCTGCCATTTTCACTATGGTGCTGCCACCAGTATGATTCATAGAAGTGTTTGCGCCAAACTCAATCATAATTTGTGCTGTAACTGTGCCGCCACTGATAGCAGTTTTTCTAATAATTGCTTGTGCTATAGTTCCCAAGCTATTACTATTGGTACGAACTACAAGATTAACTTGATATAAACCAGCAACAGGAGCAGTGAATATGCCATTTGTAGTATTCAGATAACTGCCTTGATTGTAATCCGCAACAAGATATCCGCCCTGCACTGTTTGAGGAGAAACAATTGCTCCACCGTTACCTACTACACGGAATGCTGGACGAGTTGGTAAGTTAACACCATACTGATCAATTTTCGCCCATTGGGTGTATGAGCTAGTGCTGCGGAATTGGAATGAGGCACTGGTAAGATTAGAACCAATGCTATTATCAAAGTACATTGTACTGGGAACAGTGGAATAATCGCGAATGGCCATTTCAGCGGCTTGACCTGTAGTTGGCATATAGCCAACTGCTACGTTGCCAACTGCTCCGTTGCCAACTATAAATCCAGTTGAATTGTTTGACCCTATACTGGTAACTGTAGTGAATGTGCCAGGGCTGGCAATAAGGTTGCCTATTGTGGTATTCTGAATACCAGCACTAAAGTCAAGTAAGTTACTTTGTAACAGGGTTTTTACGCTTATAGTCATTTTATTTTATTCTAGGTATTAATGTTTGCCAATGACAACTTCAATTATCATGTACCGATTATCCGGTGTAGCAGTGAAATCTTCCAATGCTTTACCAATAATTGTACCAGGTTTTGGATTGCTTTCAGTCCTAGCATAACCGCCAGGTGCTGCTACCATCAAATCACCTTTGCCAACTGGGCCAATAACTTTAGTAGGCACCCGGCCTGTTAGTGCCAAGTCTGCAACGTTTTCTCCAGCCAAGAAAGAGTTCATCAAATATGCAGGATTTGTAGATACTACACCTGCAACTCTTGCGGTACCATCACTCGCTAATGTAACTTCTTTATCACCGCCAAATTCAAGCACTGTTGCCGGGTCATAGTGTTGATCTGCTTCATAATATTCAGCCAAGTCAGCATATGTTGCGTTTAATCGTGATCCTGCACTTAATGACCAGTTACCTGTGATAGTGCCTACATTAGTGTTCGCACCAACTGTAATAATTGCTGCGTTAGCAAGTACTAAATTTCCACCTTGTAAATTTCCAGTAGCACTTACAATACCACCCGTAATGATATTACCATGAGTTGCATTACCAGTGGAACTCATTATGCCACCCGTAATGATATTACCTGCGTTTAAGTTACCAGAAGCACTTAACGTACCCGATACGTTTGCTCCGGTTGCAGTTATTACTACAACGTTAGCTAATGTTTGGGTTGTTGTGCCTGAAGCTAATGCAGTAGAAACTTGAATAGCTACGTTACCAGGGGCGCCGGCCCCAGTACCTTTACCACCTGAAATAAGTGTGATACCGCCAGCCTTGTCAGTACCATACGATGTACCAGCAGATGCTACTAAGTTTCCACCTAGACCTGTATATGTTCCACCAGTAACAATAACGTTGGCACCAAAAGCACCATTGGCATTTGCTGACGGCCCTGCATATAAACCTGCCTGGCCTCCTTGACCTTGACCATAGCCAGTTCCGGCAACTATCTGTACTTCGCCGCCTGCTGCATTACCACCTGTCTGTGCATTGCCGGCATAAGCATATAATCCTCCGCCTGCGCCAGTGCCGTTACCCACACCAGCAGTGATATTAATATTACCACCAGATGTATTAGTAGTAGTTTGCGTAGCGCCCACGATATTTAATGCAGTGCCTGTGGTACTTGATGAACCCAAATTACCAACATTGGCATTACCACTTACACTTAAACTCGTTAACGTACCAACACTTGTGATGTTACCTTGTGTCGCAGTTGTAACAGTGCCTGCAGTAGTTGCGGATGATACAGCACCCGTAACGTTGGCACCTTGAATGTTACTTAAATTATTACCAGCTCCATGAAACAGATTAGCAAATATACTTGCATCTGCACTGCGTAAAACAACAGTAGAATTAGTAGCAGCACTTGCAAGATCGTATCCGTCTAATAAATCAGCATTTAAGTTAGTTACTTTAGTAATTGATGCTACAGTGAACGGTGCTGTACCTGTTGCAACACTAGATACAATTACACCTGCTGTACCTAAATTACCTACGTTAGCGTTGCCACTAGCACTTAATGTACCAGTTATATTTGCACCAGTGGATGTTACAGTAAATCTTGCGTTGGCATTACCAGCAACATACATTGTTATGTTAGCATTTGAGGTGATAGAAATATTAGAATTGCCACTTGCTAGTGGACCAACTAAATTACCGCCAGTGATGTTACCTGTAGCAGTAATCAACCCCCCTGTACCTAAGTTACCAACGTTTGCATTACCCGACACACTTAAACTTGTTAATGTACCTGTGCTTGTAATGTTTGGTTGAGAAGCGGTGTAAACTGTACCTGCTACTAATGCATTACCTACTTGTCCAGTAACGTTTGCACCTGTTAAACTTGTCAATCCAGAACCATTACCTGCGATGTTTGTAGCAGTTAATGTATTTGT
>JAUKPS010095171.1:0-31223 GCA_032273165.1 Chlorellidium tetrabotrys | reverse complement strand
AGCTTTGTCATTCAAGAAAATACTTAATGGATGACCGTTGGCTGAATGATGCTTACCAAAGTTAATCGCCATGGTTGAGCGATGCATTTCATCGGTTGAAAGATTGATAAACAATGGGTCGTTGGCACCAGCAAAGGTTGATAGTGACAAAGTGGCCAATACTGCAATAACTGCGGCTTTCAGTGACTTCAAAAACATGTATTACTCCTTAATAAATACCGCTATTGACTAGTTAATGATTTTTCTATTTGCCTAAAGTTAACCAGGCCAGTTTTACGGGTAGATTTGCCGTTTTTATCTATCGCTCCTACAAGACAAGCCTTAGCGATCATTGCAACGAGCAAATCCAACGGCTGTTGAGACAGAATGTCAACAAAACCCTTTTCTAACTGTTCAATGCGATTGGCAGCTTCCTCAATCGCAGGGTCATCACCACACATGACGCCGCGCAGGCGATACAAAAGGTCATCAACCATCTTTCTTCTCCATCATTTGTTTCAAGCTTTGCTCGCGCTCGTCTTTGCGATCCAAAAACATGCTACTCATTTTCTCGACACGCCTCTTGAACCTCAGATATTCTCTTAATTCCCTTTTAGTCACCTCAATGATGTATTCTGGACCGCCTGATGAGTAGGGCCAATCACGTTCACTTTGCTTAATTGGAGTCTGCAAATATAATTGGATGGTCTCCCTGTCTGTGTCTAAATTAGCTATAGGCCACCACTCGTCCTCTGTGCATAGAACTTTCATTTTTTCTTCTCCATCAGTTGCTTTAGTTTCGCTTTGTTCTGTTCATCCAGATAGTAGCCGATGCCGCGCCACGTTTTGATCTCGATGCCGTACTCGCGCATCTTTTTGCGCAGCTTCCAGACCGACACCCGGTTGCGCAGGGCCTCGTGGTTGATGTCGGTGTAGCGGCTGTACTTGTCGCCCTGCTCGGTGATCCTGTCGAGATAGGCGTAGTCGGCCACTGGGCGGCTGTAGATGCCCATCAGGAGCTTCACTTGGTTCTTGCTGAGAAAGTGCAGGAAGGTCGCGTCAGTCGGAACCATGTCTTCACGAAGCTGGCGCACCTCCTCCTCCAGTTCGGCGATGCGGTCGCGGAGTTC
This sequence comes from Chlorellidium tetrabotrys, assembly GCA_032273165.1. Taxonomy (NCBI): domain Eukaryota; class Xanthophyceae; order Mischococcales; family Botryochloridaceae; genus Chlorellidium; species Chlorellidium tetrabotrys. The sequence continues at coordinate 30,114 of JAUKPS010095171.1, read as the reverse complement.
GCGGACGAGGTCGTTCACTTCAACACCTCCTCCAATTCATTGAGGGCCTTTTCATATTCGCGATTGAGTAGGCCAATGACATCCTGCAAAAGGTCGGCTCTCATCAGCCAATCCTCATGACAGAACTCAAAAGTAATAGTCACGTCGGCCTCACCCGTATCATAATTGGCCCACAAGGTTCCAAAGCGTGTCCCCTTGTGGCGTTCGCCTTTGTAATCTTCACCCGCAAAGCGTTCAGGCTTTCTCATTTCAACCTCCCCAGCCAATGATGACGTTGACGGCGACGAGCAGCATCAAGGCGCCCACGATTTTAAGTTCAGCATTTAATGTCATGTTTAACTCCAACTGCTTGGTAATAGGCCCGAGTGATCTCGGCCTTCACGGTCTCGTCTATGATGTTGTTCAGGGCGAGGTGGGAAATTTTCGCCAGCGCCTCGGCCATGGTGTCAATGTAATCGGCGGCTTCGATGCCGTCCGGGTTGATCAGCACATGCTTGCTGACGGGGTAGGCGGGGTCGATGAAAAGGTTGGTCTTCCTCAACTTGTCCTGTATGCGGGCCATCTCAATCTCCATATCAATGTGGGCGACTTCCCCACTCTGGGGCAGAGAAGTCGCCATTTCATTAACGCAGGCACCCGCACACTGTACTAATTTGGGACGCTTACCCCTCCTGCGTGTTCATCTGCTCGACAATGTCGCGCATCCCGGCGTTGACGAGGGCATCGGCGCCGCCCGGAGGCACGGCGAACTCGCCCGCAAAAGCCAAGTAATTAATGCCGTCAATGTAGCTGTCGAGCTTGCTCGGCGATGACCTGATGCGCGCCAGCTTCAAGGCATGCATGAAGACGTTGGCGTGGTAGGGGCTCAGGGGACTGCCGGTGATCAGTTCGAAGATCTGGCAGGCGCGGGTCATCGTCTCCTGCATGCTGCCGTATTGGCCGTCGCGGTCGCGAAGGGTGAGGACGGACTGGGTCAGGATGTCGGTGTGGTTCATTTCAATTCTCCTACTTGCGGGTTGTGACGGTGTCGATTTTGGCTTTTGCGTCCTTGATGACATCTGTAACTTTCTTCATTTTCTCTTCGATGTCCTTGAAAGCATTTTGCAGGCACATGAGTTTTGCGTCCATGGTGACCAGAAGCTTTGCCGCCTCGTCCTTGATCGCCTGCGTCTCAACAATTGCGGCGCGAAGCTTGTCCACCTCGACATTCACAACGTCGCCATACTCCGGCCCGAAGTTGTCTTCGCGAAGGTTGCGGACCCACGCCTGCGGCACATTGAGCCCCTTGGCCACGCGCTCGTCATTCCAGTCGCGGTCATAGCCCCGCGTCTCGTCGAGGTAGTGGCTGTCAATCTCGCTGAAGATGATGCGCCGGTCTTCCTTTGTCATTTCCGGCGGCAGCTTGGGATCAAAGTTCATTGGCTTTACTCCATCATTCAATAAGGGTTTCGGCTCAACCACTGCTGGCGCCGGTGCATTAAGTAAGACGGTCTTGGGCGGCTCAACCGGGGCGCGCTTTGGATTGCCAAAGACGCGGATCAAGTCAGATTCTCTCAAAACAAAGACGCCTCTAGCATTCTTTACCCGAGAGATTTTGTTGTTATTGATGGCGCGGTAGATCCGGTTCAAGTCAGCGAACCCGGCGTCCTCGGCGTCCTTGACACTATAGAGCTTCTCCACGGGCACCTCCTGCGAGGGGGCAAGTTCAGGCTTTGTGGCTACAAGGTGTTCTTCAACAAGCTTTTGAAGTTCCTTGAGCCTGCCCAAATCCTTCAGCTTTAACGCGGGGATCTGGACCACATTATCAACTTGCTTGCGGCCAATCTTATTGGACGCCACGCAAATGTTGCACATGTCGTCCCCGGCGCGGTTCCCAACCGCCCAGCCGCGCTGCTTGAATTTCTTGACAGTCACCTCCGGCGGCAGGCTCCCAGAGTGGGACGACGCCGCCACCTTGTCCGTCTTGCCGCACTGGCGGCAGACTATCTTGTACGCCGACGTTCTGTGGTCAGCATCAAGAGTCGATCTCACGAAACTTCTGTTCATATCCATCTCCATATTTATTATTGCCGTTGGACCTGTGGCCCAGTTCTTTGACTTTCCCGATGTAGCGATAATTTACGGAAGTAAGCCCTTGGGACTCATAGTAGGGATTATTCGCTGCGTCGAACTTCTTGTAAAACTCTTCGATAATAGTGAACTCACGCTTCTCCAAAGCGTCACAGAAGTCGGCCAGCCCCGTTGCCGGGTACTCGCAGATGATCTGGTGGATGGGCCCACCCTTATAAGCAGGCATATTCATGGTGATGAGAAACTTCATTTACCCTCCATTTCAATCTCAATCATGCGCTTCGCTTCATCAGCGCCACGGCACACGATGACCCTATCGCCAATTGCCGTCAAGTAGTCGTGCCAATCTTTTTGACTTTTATCTACAACGCCGCCCTTCACACGCTTCATCTCAATCCAGAGCTTCCACTCGGGCACATAAAGATCGGGGACGCCAGCACTGACGCCCTCGACCTTCAACTTGGCCGCCGTAGTGATGCTGCGGGCGCCGCCGTTGGGGATTGCAAATATTCTGACACCGTCAAAACTTTGACGGAACCATTTGACCAGTTCGCGCTGCTCTTCATGTTCAGTGGGAATGCGATCCCCGGCCATTCTGTCTGTCACAAGACGTTTCTTCAAAACGGCGGCTCCATTGTCCATTCGTCGCACTGATTTGCCACCTGAGTGAACTCTTTGGGAGGCTCCATGTCAAACACGCCGCAGCGCCCGTCACTTCTGTAATTCATGCAGTTGTAGCAGAACCGGGGCGGCCCCTTGGCGAATAACTCCTTCATCATTTGTTCGTGCGCCTCTAATTCTTCTGGCTTGTCGTGCCTCATGCCCAGCTCCTTTTCATCACGCGGAAGAACTTTCCGTCTTTCTTGTATTCAATAGTCTGGGGGGGCGTCCCAGTGTTTAACGCTTCCGACATTGCATCCAAATCAGTCTCCGTCAAACTGATTTTAGCCCTTGAGGCGGAGCTAAGGTTGAAGATTGACTGCGCCGCCTTCTGTCCCGCGTAGCCCTCATGTCTTACCGGGAAATACTCCACAATCGCCGGGTCCGACAGGCCACCATAGTACGACACCGCCAGCATTTCCTTGCCGCTGGTGCGGCTCAAATGCTTGCGCCAGCGCCAGTCCGTAACCTGCATCTTTCTCCCGTCCAGCCCCATGATGTCGTCATGGTGGAGCTGCAACTTTTTCTGCGCGATGGGGAATTGATACCCGCAAGACGGGCACTCCTTGGCGCTCGGGTGAACCAACTCAAAGCACTCCGGGCAGGCCTTCACAGGGGCCTCGCCGGGCTCGTCTGACTTCTTGCCAGTCTTGGGCGGCTGCACCGCCGTGATGGGCCCGTGCGTGGCGACCACGCCCGCAAAGTCCAGCACCATGCAGTGGTCGGTGTGAGACTTCGGGCGCATCCCACGCCCCGCCATCTGCACATACAGGCTGGGGCTCATTGTGGGCCGCAGCATGGCAATCAAATCAATGTCTGGGTAGTCGAACCCTGTCGTCAAGACATTGGCGTTGGTGAGCGCCCGCAGCCGCCCTGCTTTGAAGTCTGCGAGGATCTTCTCGCGCTCTTTCTTCGGCGTCTTGCCGGTCACGCAGGCGGCGGCCACTCCCTTCTCTTCAAGCGCCATCGCCACATGATTGGCATGCTCAACGCCAGCGCAGAAGAACAGCCAAGCTTTGCGGCCCTCGGCCATCCGCATAACCTCGTCCACCACCGCCCGGTTCTTAGGGTCAGTGTCTACCGCCGCCTGCAACTCGCTCTCAATATACTCGCCGCCGCGCTTCTTCACGCCGGACACGTCCAGCTTCTCAGTCGTGTGCTTACTGCGCAGGGGCGCCAGAAATCCCTTGTAGATCAGCTCCTCAATGCTGACCGGCGTCAGCAGGGCGTCAAACATGGCGGGCTTGTCGGTGATGTAGCCGTGGCCCAGCCTGAAGGGCGTGGCGGTCAAACCAATCACGCGCAGCGCCGGGTTGATCTTGATCAGTTCCTGAAGAAACTTGCGATAGTCACCCGTCTCCCTGTGATTGACCAAGTGGCACTCGTCGATGATCACCAGATCGACATGTCCAACGTCCTTTGACTTCTTCCCAATAGACTGGATACCGGCGAAGGTGATGGGCTCGCCGAGGTGCTTCTTCCCAATGCTGGCCGAGTAAATCCCCATGGGAGCGTTGGGCCAGTGCTGGCGAAGTTTTTCAGCGTCCTGTTCTATTAATTCTTTTTGATGAGTGAGCATCAGGATCTGCGTCTCGGGCCACGACTGAAGCGCATCCTTGCATAAGGCCGCCACAATATGGCTCTTGCCAGATCCGGTCGGAAGGACGATGCAGGGGTTGCCCTGATTGCCCGCTGAGAACCAAGCATAAAGTTCGTTGATGGTGTTTTGTTGATAGTCACGAAGCTGGGTCATGTTTCACCACCTTGGCGCCCGGCCATATCTTTTTCATCTTCTCCACCACCGGGTTGGCGCACCCCGAGGCGTTGTCGATCAGTTCTTGGCTGCTAGTTTCACCCTCGCCATTCCTGACTTTGCGCCCATCGACATCGTAAACAGCAACCCAGTCGGCTCCGTCGAACATGTGCCACGGCACAAGATCGGGGTGAAGCGTATGCGATGAACAGCCGTCATATTGATACTCTAGCGCAATCCCATTTTCCCAACGCTCACACCGCCAAGTGCTGTCGTCCTTCGGCGTACTATGCGCGCACGTCCTGCAATTGACGTGCTGGGTCAGCTTCGTCTCGTGGCAGAAAGAATGCGCATCGCAGAATTTACACTGAAACCATGACGGGTCAGTTGATATAGGCGGCGGCATACGCTCAGACAGCGCCACACGCTTACCGCGCGCGACCAGCTTTTCCGCCACCTCTTTGTCATAGCGGACCCGCTCGGTGTAGATGCGGTCGTTATCCTTGCAAATCGCCACGTATAGAGCACGGTCGATTCCGGTCCCGTGCATGTAGACCTGCATCTGAGCGTAATGTTCAGGCTTTGATTTTTCGACACCCTTTGCCTCCACGTCGTTGAATGATTTCAATGAGTGCGTCTTGAACTCGCCAATGTGCTGCTTGTTCGGCGCCTCGGGGACGCCGCTGTCGATGATGGCGTCGATGCTGCCAGACACATGGCTCCCGAAGTCTACGCGACTTTGATCCGTAAGTTCGCGCACCTGAATGCCCACGCGGCGCAGGTTGCCAATGATGACTGATTCCTCCATGTGCCCCCGGCGAAACAGGCGCAGGATCCGCCCCGGAAACTTTGGCTGCACCGCCCAGCGGAACGAGAGCCACATCTTGCGCTCGCAGTTGCCGCCAAGCATGGAGGCGCCCATGTGGGGGCGGGGGCGCTCGGGGATTTCCTCGTGCGCCCTGTCAATCAAGTTCTCGATGCTGTCTTCGCGGTCAGGTATTTTCATGTTTACCCCACTGAATGTAGGTGCTGCCTTTATGTTGGAAGATATTTAAAAAGGGATTTTCATCACAACCCTCACACCAAAAGCGAATGCGAAGTCCGCCCCTTCTGGGGGATGGATTCCATTCGTTGTCTTTTGAAATGAGAACTTCCCCTTGCGAGACATAAATTTGAAGAGAGTCTGGCTCATCCTCTTTTCTTTCGTAAACAGTGACGCTTGAATGATGTAAATAACTGCCAAGACAATTCGGGCATACCAATTGGTCGTCAATGTTAGTGTGGAAATCCATCACAACCCCCTTCTAAGTTAAATAGACCGGGGCGCTTCCGCCCCGGCCATTATTATTACTTCTTCGCCCACGGGGGCGCGGCCTTGGTGGGGGCGGCGGGAGCGTTCTGAACGCTCGAACGAACGGGAACGGACGGCGCACCCCCGGCGATGGGCTTGAAGCCCTTCACTTGGTTCTTGTCGCCGTACTGCTCGGACTTCTCAATGTCCAACTTGATCATCAGGCTGTTGCCAATGAGCTGGTCGGTGTCGCCCACCCGGGCCAGACCGATGGCGCGGCAGATGTCGCCAAGCTGCTGGCGCCCGATCTCCTCGGCCTTCGGAGATGCGTTGCGGATGTTCAGGTTGCCAAACACCACACGCCCCTGATGGGTCGGGCCGGTGATGTCATACCGCAGCGCAATGTACTGGCCGGTCCCAGTCTTGGTGTTCTTGATCTCAGCCGCAGACATAGTGGCCGAGTACCATCCCGGGGGCAGGGGGTCAAAGTTGCCGGTGTTGCCCTGCGGGAGGGAGGAGACTTCAAAGGTTTCGCCGAGGTTTGCCATGCTTACTTCTCCTTTGTGATCGTGAAAGAGGGGCGTCCGGGGGTTGCGGTGATTGCGCGGGCGAAGACTTGCTTCACGTTGTCGCCCACGCCGTTCCATGCGGTCATGCTTAGTTCTGGCTTCCAGCGGAACAGCAGGCCGAGGTGGTCCTGCATGTCGTTCTCCGCCGCAATCTCTTGGGCCATGTCCCCGTCAACCTTGCGGTTGATGCGGCAGGCGATCTTGATGGTGAAAGGCTCGGCCTCCACCTTGCGGGTGTGCTCGTCAGTTGGCTCCAACCCAATGAGGCGGACCATCTCGTCCTCAATCAGGCGGCGCCTATCTGTGGCGTCCCGCTCGGCTTCCTTTGCCTCCAGCCACTCCACAGATAATTTCTGTAGCGGCATCATGCCGCACCCCCAATCTTGGCAATGATCTCGCCGAGGTCAGGGGCTTCCCAAGCGCCGAGCTTGCCCGAGCGGTCCTTGGCCAGCCAGAGCCCGTCCGAGTCGCACATGATGGCGCGCTGGGTGTTGCCGTCCGCGTCCTTCTCCACCCGCAGGGCCAGCACCTCGTCAAAGAAGTAGGGCAGGCTCTGGCCGGTCTTGTTGCCCGGCATGGACGGCGCGTAAAGGATTCGCCCCATCTCGTCCGTGGACTTCTCCAGCTTGGCGCTCATGTAGACGTGGCGCCCGGGCAAGTCGCGGAAGGCGCGGATGATGTCGGCCATCTGCTCCTGCATGGCGCCATATGCCTGCCGGGGGTCCTTCGCGATCTTCTTCTCATGGTTCAGGACCACCTCAGCAATTTCGCTGATGCTGTCTAGCGCCACGCTCTTGAACTTCAAGCCTTCTGGGGTGGACATCCATTCGAACGCCTCCTTCAGGTCATCCATGCTCGCGATTTCAATAAAGGGCAGGTCTGCGTCCTGAATGGAAAGCAGGCCGCCCTCCGCCGACAGCACGATGGGGTCGGGCAGTGTGCGGATCAGGCTGGTCTTTCCGGCGCCCGCCTGCCCGTAGACAAGCATCTTCACGCCGTTGGCAGATAGACTGCCGGTCGTCTTAACAGATATGGCCAAAGTGGCCTCCTTGGTCTTGATCGGTCGGACCATCCGTTCGATCAACGCTTGCAATCTAGTCGTGGCTCTGGCACTTAGCAACAGGGAAATATCAAAAATCCACAAGAGGTTCAAAAATGATGACAATAGAGGCGATCAGGCTTGCCTTGCGCGACCGGCGGATTAGCATGGTCTCCAATGCCACCGGCCTTCATTACAATACAATCCGGGGCGTTCGGGACAATGAAGACGCCAACCCCAGCTATAAAGTCCTCAAGGCTTTGAGCGACTATTTGGAAGGTGCCGCCAATGGTTGACCTCACCGGAATTTTGGGCGGCCCGTGGGCGCCCCCCGCCGAGAACACGCTGCCCCCCGAAGATCAGCTCCGCGATGCGATCATGGGCTCCGGCCTGACGCCGCCAAAAGAAATTCTGCTGGACGGCAAAGTCCACAGGTTTTTTTCTGGCGCCAAGGGGTCCGGCGGCCACGACAAGCCCGGATGGTACATTGCCTTCGGGGACGGCATCCCCGCCGGGCGCTTCGGCTGCTGGCGTTCAGGCATCGAATCGACGTGGCGGGCTGACGTTGGCCGCAAGCTGACCCACACCGAGGAAATGACCCACGTCCGCCGCATGGCTGAGGCCAAGGCGCTCCGCGATGCAGAGACGGCCAAGAAGCAAGAAATCGCCGCCAACACCGTCGAGACCATCTGGATTGAGTGCGGCCCGGCCAGCCCGGACCATCCATACCTTAAGGCCAAGGGCATCAAGACCCACGGCGCCCGCGTAACAGGTGACGGTCGCCTCGTTGTCCCCCTCTTCGATCAAGCCGGAAACCTCTCCAGCCTCCAATACATCGCCGCAGACGGCGGCAAGCTCTACCACTCCGGCGCACAGACCGGGTCGCGCTTCTGGCAGGTCGGGACCACCGACGATCCCGGCACCCTCTACGTTGCCGAGGGATTCGCGACCGCCGCGACCATTCACGAGGCTACAAACCGCCCCTGCGTCGTCGCCTACTCAGCCTCCAACCTCGTCCCCGTCATCGGCATCCTGCGCGAGATCCACGGCGCAGCCCAAGACATTGTGGTGGTGGCGGACCATGACGCCTCCGGCGTCGGCCAGCGTTACGCCGAGCAGGCCTCGGCCAAGTTCGGGGCCCGTATGGTCATGCCCCCCGAGCCGGGCGATGCCAATGACTATAAGCAGGCCGGGCATGACCTCGCCGCCCTCCTCTCCCCGCCCAAGGACGACTGGCTCATCCCAGCCGACGACTTCTGCTCCCAGCCATCGCCCATCTCGTGGCTCGTCAAGCGGTGGGTGCAGGACAAGGCCCTCGTCATGGTCCACGGACCCTCCGGGGGCGGCAAGACCTTCGTCGTCCTCGACTGGTGCCTGCGCATGGCCGGGGCCGTCCCCGAATGGGCCAGCCTCAAGGTTCGCCTCGGCACGGTCGTCTACCTCGCGGGCGAGGGCCATCACGGGCTTCGGGGCCGCGTGGCGGCTTGGAAGGTCCACAACCAGTCCGGGCCCCTGTCCATGTGGCTTTCCCGCGACGGATGCGACCTCAACACCCCCGCAGGCTACATGAGGGTGGTGGACAACGTCCGGGCCCTGCCCAAGCGGCCCAGCCTGATCGTCGTCGATACTCTCCACAGATTTCTTTTGGGCGACGAAAATTCTGCCCAAGACGCGAAGACCATGCTCGATGCCTGCGGCGCCCTCATGGCGGAGTTCAACTGCTCGGTCCTGCTAGTTCACCACACCGGCGTCAGCGACGAGGCCCAGCACCGGGCGCGGGGGTCATCCGCGTGGCGGGGCGCCCTCGACATCGAGATCAGCATCGTGCCGGGCAAGGACGGGGGCCCGATCCAGATCGTCCAGCGCAAGTCCAAGGACGCGGAGCTGGCCGAGCCAGTCTGGGCGGAGCTGACCTCGGTCACGATCCCCGGCTGGGTGGACGAGGACGGGCAGCCCGTCACAAGCGCGGTCGTGAGCCTCACGGAGGCCCCTGCGGCGCCCAAGAAGGAGAACAAGGTGGACACGCTGCGCAAGCAGTTTGAGGCGGCTTGGTACGCCTCCGGGGCCGAGGACCGCAATGGCATGCCCTACCTCACCCGCGCGGCGCTCAGGGCCAAGCTCATGGAGGACGGGTGTACCGAGGCCACGGCGGACAAAAGCTCAAGCCGGGGTATCCCGACCAGCTTATTGGCGCCCTCCTCATCGCGGAGATCATCAGCCCCTTTGGCAATGGGTGGGTGGTCAGCAACGACGTTCAGGGATCGGCCATGATGATGTCGAGGGGGGCCCGGTGATGTTTTTTATTGCTATGCTCAACCGGACGTACCGGACTATTGGCGGACTAGTCCGTTTGGGTCCGCGACGGACCGACGGACCGGACCGGACTTTTGACGGACGGTCCGTTTGGTGGCAAAACAGCGGAAAACGGACCGGACCGGACCCCCCCTCCTAGGGAGGGGTCCGGCGGTCCGTCCGGTGCGGGGATGGTTCGGACCGGGCAAATAGGGCGTAAAGCGTAATGGTGCTTGAACTTAACAAAAGAGGGGAATAAGCATGAGTGGTTCAGGTAATATGGTCAGCGAGGAGGTGGAAACCGAGGTCTCCGCCGCCCTCACCAAGATGGTGGCGGACGAGCAGCGCCACGCCGGGAGCCCGTGGAGGCCCATCGCCACCGCCCCCAAGGACGGGACGGCTATCCTCGGATGGTGGGGTGGGGAGTGCATGATCGTGGACTGGTGCGTCGTCGTCGAACGGTGGAGTTTGACCCATGACGGCGAGGACATGTTCTCGCCGGAGCCTACGCATTGGATGCCGCTGCCCGAGGGGCCGAAGGAGTAATGAGCATGATCATACAGCCAGCCTCACGCCGGGGCTTCCTTACCGGCATGGCGTCCCTGTTCGCGGCGCCCGCCATCGTCAGCGCCCAGAACCTGATGCCCATCAAGGTCATCCCGTTCGACCCCTACATGCTCGTCAGGGGCCGCGACCTTATCACCGGCGAATGGGTCGAGACCAAGCTTATGGAGACGGCGGGCGATCCCTTCGCCTTCCTGAACGATGGCTTTTACAGGCGCCTCGGCTTCGCTACCAATCAAATGTCCCTGTCCGGGCTTCAGACGGCGGCCATTGAGAGCCGGGCGGATGAGAGGGCCATGCGGTTCTTCCAGCACCATGAGCCGGAGGCCTTCCGCCTGCACCATGAGGCGGAACCATTCGCCCACCAGATCATCGGTCAGGGGCGCGATAACCGTTGCTACATCATTCCAAAGGACTTCGTCTGATGCCCGATGAACACATCGACTGGGAGTTGTTCGATATGTCCCCGATCCCCGAGAAGGATCTGGCGGACGTGATCTGGAACGTGATGCAAGATGAAGGCCATCTGAACATGTATTACGTCATAGGACAGTTCAGGGAGCGGGGGACGCCGCAAGAGATACACGACGCGCTCGACAGCCTGCTGGACAGGGGCCGGGCGTACATGACCCCGGCGGGGACGCGCATGCGGTGCCTGTGGGGCTGGCAGAGGGGCAGGCCGGGCGAATAGAAAAGGGCCGGGGAAACGCAGTACCTGCTCCCCGGCCCCCTTAACCTGACACACCCCCTCGGGCGTCAGGAAAGCTTGATAGTTTCAAGTATGCGGTCCTCGACCCACTCAAGTGGGATCAGGCCGTCCTTGATGGCCCGCAGCAAGATGGAGACGGACTGGGGAATGGGGCTATGGCCGGTGAGCCAGAGCTGGGGCGTCCGGCGCGTCACGCCCATCAGGACGGCCACGTCGCCCGTGGTGAAGCCGAGGTCGGACATGAGGTCTTTGAGTGCGGCGGGGGTCAATGACTCATCTCCAGCAGCGCGGCCCGTGCGGAGGCCTGTGAGTGGGCGTGGCGCAAATCCCCGTGGATGGATAGCGCCCGCCAGATGGGCCTGCCCTTGGCCCTCATGGAGCCCTTGGCGAGGTATCCTATCAGGCGGTCGAAGTAGTAGACGGAGAAGGTGCCGTCCCCGTTCAGAGAGGTGTGGACGGGGTGGGGCATCAGATCACCTCCCCGATCACGATGGCGTTCAGCTTCTCGACGTGGGGCGCAAGCTGCTCGCGGGCCTTGCCAATCAGGGCGGCGTCGGCCACGGTCAGCAGGCAGATGCTCATGGGGTGCTTCTTGGCGTGGTGCGCCAGCTTGAGGGCGTTCATGTCTGTGGGGTTGGCGCGGTAGGCGTCGATGAGCTTTTGCATGTCGATCTCCATTTGGTGGGTGGGGGCTGTGCGCCCCCGTTGATGATTAGGCGGCGACCGCAAGCTTGAGGTCGATATTCATTACCTTGGCGCCAGCCTTGACCGTGGCGAACTTCTTCTTGGTGGCGGTCAGGAGCTGTGAGGAAATGTGCTCGGATACATGTTCAAAAGCCTTCTTGTAGTCAAAGCCTTCGGTGTCTTTGTTCTGGCTGATGGTGACGGTGGCGAGGTGGCCCTCGTACTCACCAACGCCCGCCTGCTTGAACTGCGCCTTGATGGCGTCGAGCTGGGCGGTGAGGCGCTTGATCTCATTGTTGAGAACAGCGGCGTCGTCTACGAGGGTGGCGATGTTGGAAGCGTTCATGTCAATCTCCATCTGGTTTGTTCCGGTCTCTATCTCGACCGTAGTTATTCAATACCGCGAAAGAATTTCGCCTGTCAACTGGGTTTGTGAAGTTATTTCTCCTCCCGGTCATTTAGTTGATCCATCAGGATCTCAATGGCCTCCAGCGGCGTCGAACCGTAGCCAATCGGATCGTCCTCCTGCCCGTCGTAGTCGTCGGTGACGGCGCACCAGTCCCAGCTCTTGTGGGGAGAATGGACGTTGAAGCTCACGATGATTTTGTAGTTGGTGGTCATGTTGATCTCCATAATTTAGGGGAAGTTGAGGGGGGTGTTTCCCCCCTCCTTGGGGTCAGAGTCCGTAAAAGTGGCGGATGTCCTTGGTCTCGCCGGTCAGGTGATCGCACTCGTGGCCGAAGCCTTCGAGCCAAGCCTTCATCTCCTTGTGAGCGTGGAGGTTGTTGGCGTCGTAGTCCTGCCAGACCAGATCGGCCACGTCGCCGGTCACGTCGGTCACGGTGCCCGCCGCCAAGTCGATGGTCATGACCTTGGCGATGTCCTCGGCGTCAACCTGACCGTCAATCACGTCCTTGACCACCTCGGCGAAGGTCTGGATGGGCGTCTCGCTGATCCAGTCGGTGGGGGTGGTGCGCTCGTTGTAGGGGCCCTTGCGGATGATGAGGGTGAAGGTGTTCATGTCAATCTCCATCTGGTTAAGTGATTCGGTCTGTGACCGTAGAAACAGATTAGGCGAAGATATTTCGCTTGTCTAGCCCTGTGGGCTCCTGTGGACAACTTTTTACAGAATTATTTTTTGGCCAATCGCAATCGAGAACTGGAGGGCGGCGCCCCGGTTGATCGCCCTGCCCACCTTCAGGGGGCCGCTGAAGATCAGGCCCAGCATGCGCCCGCGCTCGTAGTTCCACTGGCCATTGGCGTCATGGTCATAGGCCTCGTAGCGGATCGGCTTGCCCGTGCGGGCCTCCTTAAAGCCCGTCGAGAAGGCGGCGGTGCGCATGATGCCGAGGATGCCGGTCTGTTTGGTGTGAACTTGGCGTTGCATATCAATCTCCATCAGAGTTGGGGTGGTGGGGGGCCGAAGCCCCCGGTTTGATTACTTTCCGCAGTTTGCTTGCTCGTGGCCTTCGCAGACGATCTTGGCGCCATTAGTCAGGCGGCCATTCTGCGAGCCCGAGCAGCGGCAGGTGGCGAAGAGCGAGCCAGAGATCAAGACGCCGCGATGGTTCTTGCCGTTGTTGCGGAAGGTGACTTTCTGGGCTTCGTTGGTCATGTCAATCTCCATGTGGTCATCAGCAACCATGTAAGGAGATTATGCGAAGTTATTTCGCCTGTAAAGGGGGTTTGGCCCCTGTGGATAACTTTTTTCCAAAATAATTTCAGGGGGACGTTCCGCCCGCAATTCTGGGGGTCATTGTTCTTTCACCAGAGAGGGATTATCTTTGATGGGAATGTGAGGGGCTTGAACATGGCTGTTAAGAAGGCGATTAAGGAGAAGCGTCCTGTCGGGCGCCCGTCGCTGTACCGTCCCGAGTATTGCGAGAAGGTCATCGAGCTTGGACGCAAGGGTTGCTCGCCTGCGGAGATTGCTTCAGACCTTGATGTTGATCGGGTTACGCTCAGGAATTGGGCCGAAGAGCACGCAGATTTTTCACAAGCTCTCGTGCGCGCGAAGAATCACGAGCAGGCGTGGTGGGAAAAAACGGGGAAATCCGGGCTTTTTGCTGACCGCTTCAACGCTGCCGTCTGGGCAAAGTCCGTCTCAGCGCGGTTCAAGGACGATTACTGCGAGAGGCAAAACGACGCCCCCCAGATCACCATCGTTACGAATAGCACTGTTGACGTTCGCCAGCTTGGCGATGACGCTCGCGACGCCCTGCGCATGGCGCTGATGAGCGCCGGGAAGACAATCGAGCACGATCCGGGAGAGCGGTGATGCTCCAGCTCAACCCGCCGCTGCCCGTCACGACGCCCAAGGGCCCGGGCGTTGCCCACGTCTTGATTGATTATGGCGTCGAGCACGACCTGATCTGGGTTGTGTTCCAACAGGACGGCTCGTGCTGGTCTTGGCGCAATCAGGAAGTTCGGGCTCAGGAAAATATCACTTTTGGGAGGAAGCTTTGAAGCCCTACCAATCCTGCGGCCCCCACTGGACCTACGGCTGGCTGCGCCGTCCCGAGCTGGACGCCGAGACTGAGGGCTATTGCTACGAGGCCCCGGACGGGACGCTCATCTATTCCTCGCAGGAAGACCACATTGAGGTCATGACCCTTTTCGAGGTCATCGGCGAGGACGGCGAGCCTTACCTCTGCGACCGGGAAGGCCTGAGCTGCTGATGCCCCGCTACATCACATATGGCGATCAGAAGATCGACATCGACCAGACGCTGTACGAGCTGGACAAGTACGAGGCCGAGTTGAACCTTGCCGACTTCGTGCGGCAGGCGTGGTCTGTCATCGAGCCCGGCCAAAAATACGTTCACGGCTGGCATATTGATTTCATTTGTGCCCATCTTGAAGCCATCACGGATGGCGCCGAGCTGGATGATGGCGAGCTGTACAACCGCCTGCTGATCAACGTGCCGCCGGGCACCATGAAGTCCCTGCTCGTCGGCGTCTTCTGGCCAGCGTGGGAGTGGGGCCCGCGCAATCTGCCCCACCACCGCTTCGTCTGCGCCTCGCACAGCCTCGACCTCGCCATCCGCGACGGCCTGCGCATGCGGCGCCTGATCACGTCCGAGTGGTATCAGAAGCGGTGGGGCGACCGCGTTACGCTGACCGGCGACCAGAATCAGAAGACCAAGTTCGAGAACACGAGCACAGGCTTCCGTCAGGCCGCAGCCGCCGGGTCGATCACCGGCGCCCGTGGCGACAGGGTCATCATCGACGACCCGCATAGCGTCGATGGCGCGAACTCAGACGCCCAGCGCGAGTCCACCGTTCAATGGTTCCTTGAGGCCGTCCCGACGCGCTTGAACAATCCCGACTCGTCCGCCATCATCGTCATCATGCAGCGCCTGCATGAGGCCGACGTGTCCGGCGTCATCCTCGACAAGCGCCTCGGCTACGACCACGTCATGCTGCCGATGATGCTGGACAAGTCCCGCGTCTACTCGACCAAGCTGGGCATCGTGGACCCGCGCGAGACCGAGGGCGAACTGCTCTTCCCCGCCCGATTCCCGCAGGACGTTGTGGACCGCGACAGCAAGGTGATGGGTCCGTATGCCACCGCTGGCCAGTTCCAGCAGGAGCCCACGCCCCGGGGCGGCGGCGTCATCAAGGGCGCGTGGTGGGAGACGTGGATGGATGAGGGCTATCCGGCCTTTGACTACATCATCGCCAGCATCGACACCGCCTACACGTCCAAGACTGAGAACGACCCGTCTGCCATGACGGTCTGGGGCGTCTTTAGTGGTGACATTGCCACGTCCGCCCGGTCGGATAACTTCGTCAGCCCGCGCGGCAAGTTCAAGAGCGTCGAGGAGGAGGCCGCCCGCTTCGACGAGGGCGTCCGCATCCGCGACATGCTCGACCACAACCCCGAGAGCGTCCCCCGCGTCTTCCTCATGGGCGCGTGGCAGGAGCACCTCGAACTGTCCGAGCTTGTCGCCAAGGTCGCCTCAACGTGCCGCAAGTTCAAGGTGGACAAGCTCCTCGTCGAGGCCAAGGCCAGCGGCCTGTCCGTCGCCCAAGAGATCCGGCGGCTCTACGGGGCCGAGGACTGGGCCGTCCAACTCATCAACCCCGGCAGCCTTGACAAGCTGGCGCGGGTCTACTCCATCCAGCACCTGTTCTCCGAGGGCATGATCTACGCCCCCGACCGGGCTTGGGCCGACATGGTCATCCGCCAGTGCGAGACGTTCCCCAAGGGCAAGCACGACGATCTGGTGGACACCGTCTCGATGGCCCTGCGCCACCTGCGCGAGACCGGCTTGCTCGTCCGCGCGCCAGAGCGTATGGCTGAGATTGACGCCGGGCGCCGCCATGTGGGCGCCGCGCCTGCGCCGTTATATCCGATCTGAGGGGGTCAGCATGACAGAATTGCCAAAAGTGATGGGTTTCGCCGAGTTGAAGGGCTACGGTGGTTATTACGGCGAAGCCGACCGCGCCGAGGTTGCGCCAACGTGGCGCGACCGGATGGTGAAGTGGATCTGGCCCAAGGGGTTACGCGCCCTGTTCGACGTGCAGGCCGAAAACCGGCGCCTGCGGGTCAAGCTGCTTGAGGCGGTCAGGGCCTGCGAGGACGC
Organism: Chlorellidium tetrabotrys; assembly: GCA_032273165.1. NCBI lineage: Eukaryota > Xanthophyceae > Mischococcales > Botryochloridaceae > Chlorellidium > Chlorellidium tetrabotrys. The sequence goes on along the minus strand of JAUKPS010095171.1, from coordinate 13,895 downwards.
CGGGCGCATCGGCCTCCAGCTCTACGACGAGAACGAGAAGCTCAACCAGCTTGTGCGGCTCACCAATGCGACCCCGGAGCAAGTGTCGCTGATGTCAAAGTCTGTGCTTGAACAAAGCAAAGAGATCGGCATCTTGCAGGACAAGCTCAAGCGCGCCTATGAAGACCACCAGCGCCTGCACGATCAGGTGAACGAGTGGATAGCCAAGTTTGGAGAGCAGAAATGATCAACGCCAGCGCCGTCGTCGATGTCATAACGCCCAACACGCCCAAGCGGATCGGAAACTTCCGGGTCGAGGTCTGGGGGCAGGCCCCCTACGACTTCGTGCGTCACTATGAGATTATGGCTCAATCTGATACAATCGCGGCACAGCAAGGCATTGCCCGCTTCGTCGCGGAGATGGAGGCAATGCCCGAGCCGCCCGTTCAAGGATCGTAACCATGCCTTTGCCCGGCCTCGCGCCCCAGAACATCCGCCTGCCCGGCCTGCCCGACGCGGCCATCCCCATGGCGCCAGACGTGATCATTGAGGCGGACGACGGCCCGGCGCCGGAGCTGAACGACAACGAGCCCATCCTGCGCATTGAGCACGACGACGGGTCGATCTCGATCAGCATGGACGGCAAGTCCCTCGTCGATCAGCCCGGCAGGGCCAAGGGCGCATGGTTCGACAATCTCGTCGAGGACATTGACCAAGGCGCGCTCGGCTCTATCGCCGACGACCTGCTGCGGGGCATTGAGGACGACATCGAGAGCCGCCGCGACTGGATCGAGGGCCGGGCGCAGGGCATCAAGCTGCTCGGCCTGAAGCTGGAGATCCCCGGCCTCGGCGGCACGGCGGACGGCGCCCCGGTCGAGGGCATGTCAAAAGTCCGACACCCGCTCCTGCTTGAGGCGGTGCTGCGCTTTCAGGCCAACGCCCGCTCGGAGTTGTTGCCGACTGACGGGCCCGTGAAGATCCGCGACGACAACAACAACGCCACGCTGGAGGAGGACACGCTCGCCAACTCGCTTGAGCGCGACCTCAACCACTACCTGACGGCTACGGCGTCCGAGTACTACCCCGACACCGACCGCATGCTGCTGATGCTGGGCTTCGGCGGCACGAGCTTCAAGAAGGTCTACTTCTGCCCCCTGCGCGGGCGCCCGGTGTCCGAGAGCGTCGATGCCGACGACCTCATCGTGAACAACAGCGCGACCGACCTGCGCAACGCGAAGCGGATCACGCACCGCTCGATGATGCGCTCGTCCACAGTCCGGCGCCTCCAGATCCTCGGCGTCTACCGCGACGTCGACTTGCCCATGGCCAAGGACCCCGACCTCGACGCGGCGCAGCGCGAGGAGCGGGCCCAGCAGGGTATCTCAATGGGCTCCTTCCGCCCTGAGGACCGCGACCGCGAAATCTACGAGGTCTACTGCGAGTTGGACATCCCCGGCTTCGAGCACAAGTACAAGGGCAAGGAGTCCGGCCTTGAGATCCCCTACCGGGTGACCATCGACCTGTCCTCCCGCGAGGTCCTGTCCATCGTCCGCAACTACGACGAGGACGAGGCCGAGCTGCCAGAGGCCCGCACCAACTTCATCAAGTACACCTTCGTCCCCGGCCTCGGCTTCTACGACATCGGCCTGCTCCACATCCTCGGCAACACCACCAACGCAATCACGGCGGCTTGGCGAGAATTGCTTGACAGCGGCATGTACGCCAACTTCCCCGGCTTCCTCATGGCGGACAATGGCGCCCGCCAGAACACCAACATCTTCCGCGTCCCGCCCGGCGGCGGCGCGCTGGTCAAGACCGGCGGCATGCCGATCAACCAAGCCATCATGCCACTGCCCTACAACAACGGCGCCGCGCCGTCCCTGATGAGCCTTGTCTCCAACATGGCCGAGACCGGCATGCGGGTCGGCGGCACGAGCGAGATGCAGGTGGGCGAGGGCCGCGCCGACGCACCGGTGGGCACGACGCTGGCCATGATTGATCAGGCCACCAAGGTGATGAACGCCGTCCACAAGCGGATGCACAGCGCGCAGGCGCAGGAGTTTCAACTCCTCGCCCGCTGCTTCCACGAGAACCCCGAGAGCTTCTGGCAGCGCAATAAGAAGCCTGCCTACCCGTGGGACGAGGCGACGTTCCTCGCCGCGCTCGACAACTGCAACCTCGTCCCGCAGGCCGACCCAAACACGGCAAGCCACTCGCAGCGCATGATGAAAATCATGGGCCTGAAGCAGCTCCAGCAGGGCAACCCGAGCCTCTACGACCCCATCGCCATCGACACGGCAGCTCTTCAAGCCATGGGCTGGAGCAACCCGTCCCAGTTCATGGTGCCGCCCTCCTCGCTCCAGAACAAGCCCCCGCCGGAGGTCCAGTACGCTCAGGCGATGGTGCAGATCAAGAAGCAGGAGGCCGACGCCAAGACGGCGATGGTCGGCGTCAAGCAGCAGGAAGTGGCGGCCAAGATGCAGGAGAGCCAAGGCGTTCAGGGCGCCCAAGGCCCCACCATCGAGGACCAGATCAAGATGGCCGAGTTGCAGGCCCGTCAGCAGGAAATGCAGCTAGACCAGAAGGACTCGATGATGGACGCGATCAACCGCAAGCGCGACCGCGAGAGCCGCGAGCGTCTGGCGGCTGTGAAGCTGGCTGAGACCATTGCGACCGTGCCCGGCGCGGAGCAGGCGGTGCAGAGCCTGCTGGACCCCGGCATGATCCAGCGCCTTGAGAGCAACGAGCAGCCCCTGACGACGGAGCAGTGAGATGGATGATACCGTCGCCAAGGCCCTCCACGCCGTCCGCCACCACTTGGCTGGCGGCGGGTTCCTGTCTGACTTGTTCTCCGGCCCCGACTACCTGTCCACGGGCGAGGTAGCGTCCCCGACGAACTGGGGTGACCCTGAGAGCGCAGCCGACTTCTTCAAGGCCGACCGCGCCCTGCGTTTGGCGCGTGAGGTGCAGGCGCCCATGACAAGCTCGGTGCCTGACCGCGCCCCCCTGACGGCTCCGCGTCCGGGCCCCGTCGAAGTGCAGGAGCTTCCGGTCAACATCCCCTTTGCCGCGCCTGAACGCGGCGCGAACCTGCTCAGTTCCGACATATCTCCGGCCTCGGTCACGAGCCTGCCCCTCGCCTACAGCCCCGAAGCACCAGCAGCGCCCGCCGCTGCGGCGATTGATCAGGCGACGGGCAAGATGACCGCCCGCATTCCCGAGGAGCCCCACGGCACGGCGCTGACCAAGCAGCAGGCCGACTACGTCATCCGCACCATCGCGGCGGAGACGAGCGGCAAGTCGCCCGAGGAGACGCAGGCCATCGCCAGCGTCATCCTCAACCGCATCAACTCGGGCAAGTACGGCGCAAGCCCCGAGGCCGTCTTGTTCGCCAAGCGCCAGTTCGAGCCGTGGATGAACCCGGCGGGCAAGAACTACCCCATGAAGATCTCGCCCACCAGCCAGCGGTATTCCGACGCTCGGGATGCGCTTGAGGCAGCCATGGCGGGTGAGGACATTACTGGCGGGGCCACGCACTTCTGGGGGCCGAAGGCTCAATTTGCGCTTGGCCGCGAGGCTCCGTCATGGGGCCGCACCGGCGGCGTGGACATTGGCGAGACTCGGTTCCACAAGCTTGAGCGCGCCGAGGGCGGCGAAATACACGGAGACGAGCACATGAACCACGATGACATCGTCGCCCGCGCTCTGCATGCTGCGCGCCGCCATTTTGCGACTGAAGGTTATGTCGATCCGATGGGGAATGTTGCTTATGGCGACAATAATGCCCCCGTGTATCCCGGTGATGCTCTTGAAGCCCCGCAAGGTTACATGACGCCTGCTACCGCAGTTGAGTGGAAGTCAGGCGATGCGGGGCCATATGCTGTTGACGTTGAAGGCAACACGCTTCCGCTAATTAGGCAGCCGGGCGTTCTTCCTCTGTATCGCGATCCCACAATTGATAGTGTTCGCATGGCTATGCCCGGCATGCTTGACATAGCAGGCAATGTGACTGGTGCCCCTGCTGGCATTTCAGCCGTTCGGCTTGCCCGCGCAGCGATGGCAGGTGAACGCCCAGTAGAAGGCATTGTCTCTGCTATGGGGGCAAAACCACCTATCACCAAATCCGCAAATCTCCCCAGCGTTCGCGATCTTCCCGTTGATGAGGCGATCAAAATCGCCCGCAAAGAGCAGCACCTCATCCCCGCAGAGCCCGGTAATCCCAATAGCGGCTTCATTGGTGGGCCGCGTGACATTGCCAATAAACGCCAATTAAACGCCTTGCGAAGAAACTTCGATGAATACATTGCTGCCGATCCGCGTGGCGGAGATTGGTACGACCGCTATCGCGCTTCGGTTAACGAGGTAACCGGCGGAGACCCGAGGGCCAACGCTTGGATGGCCGCGCAAGAGGGTCAATGGTCTGCTGGCGTCAGTCCGCAGAGCGAATTGGCATTTGCCCTCAAAGAAAACAACGCTTCCATCGCTGGCATGCCGGTAAAGGCCGCGCGCCCTGCTCAGTTTGAAGCTCATAACCGCGCAATTGAGATGAAAGATCCCGGCGAGATGCAACTTGGGAAGAAGACGGGCGAATACGCCCGTCTCATCAATCCTGATCAACTTGTTCCCCCCGGCGCCACCGGCGTGAATGACTTCCGTCATGCGCGCAATTTTAATTACACTGAAGCTGGTGGTGATGCCCAGCGCGCCGCCTTAACTGGAACCCAACATTCTTTCTTGGATTATGAAACCGCTTTGGCGGTTGATCGCGCCAGAAAGTCAAATCTTGGTGGCCGTTCAGATTGGACTGGCGAACAGCTTCAAGCGGCTCCATGGGTCAGGCAAAAAGCTCTTGATATCCTTGAACAGCGCCCGGCTATTTTTGAACGTCGCATGGCTGAACAGCTCGCCCTTGCTAAGGCTGCTGGATTGCAGGGAGAAGAAGCCACCGCAATCGCTACTACGCAGGCTCGCAGGCTTGCCTACGAGGATGCGTTCCAAGATGCCAACAGCACTATTGGCGATGCTTTTGACAAGCACACCGCCTTTGCCACGCATGAGGCCCAGCCGGGTTCTGTAACGCAGCACCTGCCCGGCTCCGTTGGCGCTTCGCAAGCAGAGCGCGATGCTTTTGCGGCGGACCCTCGCAGTTCTTGGGCATTCGCTCCGGGCAACCGCGATGCTCTCTATTCTGGCCTTGGCATTCCCGACACCGGCGTGTCAATGCGTGTTCGCCCAACGAACCAAATGCAGGGTATGTACACGACGCCTTCAGGCGTTTTGGAAACCAATCCGGGCGAAGTAGCGCGGCCATTGGTGGCTTTCCAATCTGGCGAGGCAAAGAGCGTTGCCCCCGCTGACCGTGCGCTGTTGAACGCTGGCGAGGCCACTCGCGCTTACATTGATGCGCAGAATGCTGGTGCATGGCACAAGCCTTGGGCTGGCGGAGCCCCCAAGCTTTCCAACAGTTATTTCTTGCCAATGGATCGCGCAGCCACCGTTGATGAACTGGTCAAGATGCGTGAAGGGCTTGCCCCGTATGGATTGAACGATGTTCTTGATACAGGTCAAGGTATTACTGCTACGTCCTTCTATCCCGGTGCTCCGCAACTTTCCAAAAGCGCGCGGGCCGAGGTTGAGAACGCTATCCGTCTAGCCCGCCCCGAAGGTTCTTCTGCAATGCAGCGGGTCAAGATTGAGCCCGGTGTTGATACTGGCTACCTGTCTTATGAAGACGAGTTTGCCAAGTTGGGATCCGGCGATGCAACCCGCGCCCTCCTAAAGCAAGTCAACCAGACACCCGGCATTCGTCAGGCGTTTAATCTCAACGCGGATATCCCACAGAAGGCCCTCAATAATCTTGCCCGTGACGAAGCTTGGGCAAGCAAATGGGGGGCCACCCGCGACGACATTCAGCGTTCGCGTCAAATCATCGGCGAGGGTCCGGGTTGGATTGATCGCCTTGAAGCTGCACTCAAGAAGGGCGTTGTACTTCCTGCGATTGGGGCAGCACTGCTGGCGCCTCTGGTTGCTCAACAGGATAACGGGGGCTAGAACGTAAAATCTTCGTCGGCCCACCGCCTATACGACGGTAAAAATCGGCTTCTTCTTTCTTGGTGAGCTTGCCGCCATGAACTTCAAAGCCGTCTTCGAACGTGTAGAGTAAGGCCATATTCCATCTCCATTTCTAAAGGTAACGGATTCAGTGTATACTCGACCCGTCACTGTGACAACCGGGACGCCGGGCTCCAAGGAGAGAAATCATGTATGAGATGGCAAAAAAGGCCCGTGAGGCCATGCGCGGCAAGGCCAAGCGCATGGCGGGTGAGAAGGACAGCAAGGTAGACAGCTCGGACTTCACCCCCGCGCCCATGCTGAACGCTGACGTGAAGACGGGCATGCGCCCGATCTCCAAACAGGGCTTCAAGCGCGGCGGCAAGATCGCTGGCGAGAAGATGGAAGTCCACGCTGGCCGCAAGCCCCGCAAGTCCGGTGGCCGCGCCATCACTGCCGACAGCCTCATCAACCGCGACCAGAAGGAAGCGAATGAGGGCCGCGAGGGCAAGAAGCACATTGGCGGCATGAAGAAGGGTGGCCGGGCCGAGAAGGCTATGGGCGGATCCCTCACTGACGGCCTCAAGAACTCCATCAACCCCGCAGCCTACATCAAGAATGTGCTCGGGCCGACCATGGGCATGAAGAAGGGCGGCAAGGCCAAGAAGGCTTCTGGCGGGATGATGGACCGGGTCAAGAACCCGAACCCCAGCCCCGACTACTCGCCCAAGACGGACCCCAGCTACAAGCCCCCGGCGAACGAGGGCCCCTCCAAGGAGGAGAAGGACAAGCTGACGGAGATGACCCGCAAGGCTGGCGGTCGTACTGCCCGCAAGGCTGGCGGCAACGTCAACTATGGCCCCATGGAGATGCCTGCGGGCAAGAAGGGCATGAGCACCTCCGAGCAGGTTGCCCTTGAGAAGAAGCAGGATGCGGCGTCCAAGCCCACTCGCGGCAAGGGCAAGAACTACGCCGACGGCGGCATGGCGCCTTACGGCACGACCGCCCCGGTCGCCGCGATGGGCCCTGACCCCAAGAGCATCGTCCAGAAGAACGCCATGAACTTTGGCGCTGGCGCCCCCGGCTCGCCCTACAAGAAGGGCGGCAAGGCCGAGGCCCACGAGGACGTGGCGATGGACAAGGCGCTCATCAAGAAGATGGTGAAGCCCGAGGCCCGCACCGCCAAATTCGGCGGCGGCGCTCTCAGTGACGGCCCCAAGAAGGGCGGCAAGGGCAAGACCAACATCAACATCCTGATCAACCCCGGCTCAAAGCCGGACGATCAGATGGCTGGCGGCATGCCTCCCATGCCCCCCGGCCTGCCTCCCCGCCCGGCTGGCGGCATTCCCGTCCCGATGGGTATGCCCCCCGCTGGCGCTGCGGCCCCGATGCCCATGCCTATGCCCGCGCCCGCACCCATGGGCGGCGGCATGCCCCCCATGGCCCGCAAGGCCGGTGGCAAGGTCTACAAGTCTTACAAGGACATGGATGCGGGCGCCGGTTCGGGCCTCGGTCGCCTTGAGAAGACCGAGATCCAGAAGCGCAAGGCGTAAACAATTCGCAGGCAGCTCGGTACTGCCTGCGGGTAACGGGACGGCTGGTTTGACCCCCTCTGCCAGCCGTCCCACTTACATCGAGGGGGAGCAAAGAGGGGTCTATGCTTACGCTCAACACGCTCTTCGAGCGCGAACTGAAGAAATTAATCGCATCCGCCGTGGAAGACCGGAAAGATAACCTTTCCACAGGCTTGGCAACGATTGATTTCCCAACTTACAAGCACCAAGTAGGAATAATCGCTGGCCTCCGCATGGCTCTTGAGATGTGCGACGAGGCGGCGACGGTCTGTAACCGCGAGGAGCGCGGTCAGTAAAGGAGGGGGTCTACATGTCCAACGTATCTGCACACCACAACATCGCAATGCTTCACGAGGCCGACCCAAAGGAAAAGCTTCTGGAAGAACTTGGCGACATCAGCAAGGTTGAGTTGCTGAACACTCAAGTCCTCGTCGCCGTCTACATCCGCCCCGAGAAGACCAAGGGCGGCATTATCATGACGAGCAAGGCCCGCGACGAGGACCGCCACCAGTCCAAGGTTGGCCTGATCGTCAAGACCGGCCCCTCCGCCTTCGTCGATGAGGGCGGCAAATGGTTCTCCAACCTCAATCTGAAGGCTGGCGACTGGATCGTCTTCCGCCCCAGCGACGGGTGGAACGTCACTGTCAACGGCGTCCTGTGCCGGATGTTCGACGACACGGCGATTCGCGCCCGCATTCCGCACCCCGACAACGTCTACTGAGGAAAATCCCATGTCAGACACCGAAAACAAGGTCGAAGACGACGCGAACGACGAGATTGAGGTCGTAGAAGTTGAAAATCCGCCTAAAAACGCTTCAAAAGAGCCAATTGAGCCCCAAGAGGGCATTCAAGAGCTTAAATTGAAGCTTGAACAGGAGCGCGCGGCCCGTATTGAGGCTGAAAAGCAGGCCCGGGCGGCACATAACTCCGCCGCCGAGGCCAAAAACGAGGTGCAGGACACCAACTTGCAGCTCGTGCGCAACGCCATCGACACGGTGAAGCGCAACAACGACATCCTCAAGTACAACTACAGCGAGGCCATGTCGGTCGGCGACTACACCAAGGCCGCCGAGATCCAAGAGACCATGGGGATGAACTCCGCCAAGCTCATGGAGCTGGAGCGGGGCCGGTCCCACATGGAAAACGCCCCCAAGATCACTCCGCAGGAGCCTGCGCGTCGCGCCGACCCCGTGGAGGAGCTGGCGTCTCAGCTATCCCCCCGCTCGGCGGACTGGGTGAGGCGCAATCCGCAGTGCGTGACGGACCCGCGCATGTACCAAAAGATGGTGGCGGCTCACAATCTGGCCGTGGCTGACGGGTACACGCCCGACAGCGACGACTACTTTGGTCAGATTGAGGACACGCTGAAGATCAGCAAGCGCGTCAACACCGAGTATGACGACGACCCCACTTCGGGCGCCGCCAAGGTCACACAGCGCCGCTCGGCCCCTCCCGCAGCCCCCGTCTCGCGCGGCGGCGGTGGTACGGGATCTCGCCCCAATGAGGTTCGCCTTACTCGGGACGAGATTGAGACGGCTCGCGACTTGGGCATGACCGAGAAGGAATATGCCCGCAACAAGATGCTCCTCAAGAAAGAGGGACGGATGCAATGAGCGAACAAACTTACGGCCAGAAGGCTGTTGGCTTGACGTTCAATCCCAGCGGGAACGCAGCGGTTGACCAAATCAAGTCACTCTATGCAGAAATCATCGACATGATGGATGCTATGAAACACTACAGCCCGTCGCCTGAAGTGAAACGCATGACTTCTATCGCCATCACTGAAGCGCAGACTTCCCAAATGTGGGCAGTCAAATCCCTCACATGGAAAGACTGATGCAATGAACGCCAAATTTCAACGTGTAATCGCCGAGAAGTCGGCCATGTCTACAACCCCGGAGCGCCCAGCCATGAGGCCAGAACTGCGTGAAGACGACCCCCGCGCCCGCGCCGCAGCGCGCGCCGCTCAGATCCGTGACGACAATGGCGGCATGGACGAGGGCACGGACGAATTCTACATCCCCAAGGGCATGGTGCCGGAGGGCTGGGTCTACGAGTGGAAGCGCCACACGATCTGGAACCAAGAGGATCCGGCTTACACGGTGCAGCTTGCCCGCGAGGGCTGGGAGCCCGTGCCCTCCAGCCGCCACCCGACTTGGATGCCTTCCAATTGGGAGAAGGGCAGCATCGAGCGCAAGGGCATGATCCTTATGGAGCGCCCGAAGGAGATCTCTGACGAGGTGCGCCGCATTGAGTATCGCCGCGCCCGCGAGCAGGTGCGCATCAAGGAGTCGCAGCTCTCCGGCACCCCGGACGGCACGATGGACCGCGTGGCGCCCACCATCAAGAAGACCTTTGACATGCCGATTCCCGAGGATCTTTAGGCTACGATCAGGGGGCCCCACCGGCCCCCTTTTCTTTTGTTGCAATCTTATATATACTGCAACGTCAGGAACACCTGCTGTTCTTTCCTCCCCCCGGCGCGGGAGGTTCGCTGCCCCCGGCTTCCGAGTCTCCCCGGTGCGAGATGACGAGCTTTCCCGTAAAAAGGAGAACCCGTCATGGCGAACACTGCCGCCTATAACGGTTTTCAGCAATACAGTGGCACTGGTTCCGCCCCGACCTATGAGCAGGTCGCGGTCCAGATCGCCTATAATGCTTCGGCCATCTATTATGGTGACCCCGTAAACCCCGACGCCAACGGCTACGTCGTTGTGGGCGTCACGACTGGCGCCTCCGCCAACACCCAGATCGCGGGCATCTTCGTCGGCTGCCAGTATCTGTCGGTCGCCCAGAAGCGTACCGTCTGGTCCAACTACTGGCCCGGCAGCGATGTCGCCTCCGGCAATGTGGTCACCGGCTACATCATCAACGACCCCAACGCGAAGTTCGTCGCCCAGTTCGGCAACGTCAGCGTCAGCCAGTCCTATGTGAACTCCGCTGTCGGGTTCAACATCGGCACGGGCAACACCTCCAACGGCATCTCGGGCGCCTATCTTGCCACTCTCGGCACGACTGACACCACGTTCCCGTTCAAGGTGGTGTCTCTGATCACTGACCCGCCCGGCGTGAACGGCACGGAGTCTGGTGCTTACCAGAAGGCTGTCGTGGCGTTTAACTTCGTCCAGACCAAGGCCCTCCCGGGCGTCTAACAAGGAGTAAGGACCAATGGCTGTCAATCTTTCAGCGATTAAAGACCTTCTCCTCCCCGGCCTCCGGGGCGTTGAAGGTCAGTACGAGCAGATCCCGTCGCAGTACGACAAGATCTTCACCAAGCACGACTCCAAGATGGCTCTGGAGCGCACTGCTGAGATGCGCTTCCTTGGCTACGCCCAGCTCAAGACCGAGGGCGGTCAGACCGCGTTCGACAACGGCGCTGGCGAGCGTTTCGTGTACAATCAGGAGCACACCGAGATCGGCCTTGGCTACGCGATCACTCGCAAGGCCATCGACGACAACCTCTACAAGAGCCAGTTTGCCCCGTCGAACCTCGGCCTGACGCAGTCCTTTGCGCAGACCAAGGAAATCTACGGCGCCAACGTGCTGAACACCGCGACGACCTACAATGGGTCCATCGGCGGCGACGGCAAGGCCCTTGTGGCGTCTGACCACCCCATCGACGGTGGCACGATCTCGAACTACACCACCAACGACCTGAACGAGAGCACGTTGCTTGCTGGCATGATCGCCATCAGGACCAACTTCCGCGATCAGGCCGGTCTGAAGGTGTTTGCTCGCGGTCGTCGTCTGGTTATCCCGCCCGCTCTTGAGCCGGTGGCGATCCGCCTGACGAAGACCGAACTGCGCCCCGGCACTGCGGACAATGACGTGAATGCGATCATGTCCACGGCAGGCGGCCTCCCCGAGGGCTACATGGTCAATGACTACCTGACCTCGGCCCGCGCGTGGTTCCTGCTCACGAACATTGATGGGCTCTCCTATATGGAGCGCATTAAGTTCGAAACAGACATGCAAGTCGACTTCACTACAGACAATTTGCTTGTCAAAGGTTACGAGCGCTACAGTTTCGGTTACTATAACTTCCGTTCTATCTTCGGTGCATTCCCCACCTAAAATCACTGGTTTTCTGGGATAAAACAGACGATACAAGTTTCATGTTGACTTCCAATAAGCTTCTGGGTACTTTCAGAATGTCTTTAAAGGAGGACAACATGAAACTACAGGAACTGAGCCACAGCGAAGTATCTGAAGCTATCGCCTACGATCCAGAGACCGGCACTTTTATTTGGAAAAAGGATGTTTCGAAGAGCATCAAAAAAGGCGTGGCGGCGGGGACTGTAAAAAGTACCCGCCACCGCACCACTGGGCAAACCAAGTCCTACCTTTATATTCGTTATAAAGACCGGGAAATGGTTGCCTCAAGAGTCGCGTGGATGTTGCATTACGGCGTGTGGCCAGACAAGTCCGTTATGTTCGAAGATGGTGATACGACAAACTTGAAGATTTCAAATCTCAGGTTGTCCAATTCAACAACGAGAACAATAGGCCCTGATGGCCGCGTAATTAATAGGACTACCCGTGAAAAGCAAAGGCACTATAGCCTGAAGCGTTATTACGGCATGTCTCTAAACGATTACGCCGAGATGTACCGTATCCAAGATGGCAAGTGCGGTATTTGCAAGTTGCCGGAAAAGGACAAGGATCGCCATGGGAACGTCCGCGTTCTCGCCGTCGATCACTGCCACAAGACTGGTTCCGTGCGTGAGCTTTTGTGCTATTCTTGCAATAGCATGTTGGGTCAGGCGAGGGACAACATCGAAGTTTTGCTTGCGGGCGCCGACTACATCAGGAAGCACTCCGCTGGCGAATAGACTAGGCAACCCGATCACGCAGACCGGCCTAGCGGACGCTGCACAGACTTCGTGATCTTATCGTGCAGGAGGACCCCATGGGTACTACTACATTCACCGGCCCCATCAAGGCTGGCGACGTTCTGAACACGACCGGCACCACCGCCGGTACGGTCAAGAATGTCGGCTTCGTTATAATGGCACAGGTTGTGCCTATCACGCAGGCTGGTACTGCAACGGCAGCCGCCACTGGTATCGTCATCCCCGCCTATAGCCACATTGTTCAGATTCAAATGCTGAACACGGTTGGTTTTAGCGGCGTGTCGTCCAACATCAGCATTGGCACTTCCGCGACTGCCACTGAGCTCGTCGCGGCTACTTCTGTTGCCAACATCGGCATTACTGGGTTGACGCCGGGGACGGATGCTACTCGCTCCGCACTTTGGTCTAATGTTGGCGCAACCGACGTGATCGTCTACGCCCTGTCCGCCAACACGGGAGCCGGTGTCGGCGACCTTGTCGTCCGCTACATTCAGGCTGAGAACGCCTAAGCCACAGGAGATCGTCATGAAGGGTAAGTCTGGAACTCGCGAAGCTAAGTCGCACACCGCCTACTCCGGCGGCAATAGCAGCGTGGCCTCTGAAATGATGAAGCCCACGGGCGGATTCAAAAAGGGCGGCAAGGTCGGCATGAAGGCCGAGGGCGTCATGTCCGAGGCTCACGCCGGTCGCAAGCCCCGCAAAAGCGGCGGCAGCGTCATGTCTTCTGCTGCGTCTGGTACGCCTCGCGGCAAGGGTGCGAACTACTAAGTCGTCCTCCCCCGACTCGGTAGTTTGGCGGGGGGCATTCGTGTCCCCCGCGCTTTTATGGAGCTTGCAATGTCTGGTGCATGGACCCGCAAGGAAGGCAAGAACCCCGAGGGCGGCCTGAACGCCAAGGGGCGCGCGTCTCTCAAGGCCGAGGGGCACGACATCAAGCGGCCCCAGCCTGAGGGCGGGTCGCGCAAGGACAGCTTCTGTGCTAGGATGACTGGGTTAAAGCGCAAGCTCACAGGTTCTGCTAAAGCGGCCGACCCTGATAGCAGAGTGAATAAATCGCTCAGGAAATGGGACTGCTAAGATGGATAAGCCTTTTTGGGAAAAGAAAGCACCCAAGGATGCCGAGGAAAAGCATCTGAGCAAAAAGAAGCTTCAGTCCGCCAAGGCTCATGCCCGCGCCGCTGGCCGTCCCTATCCAAATCTCATCGACAATGCCGCTGCTGCCCGCAGCAAGGGGAAGTAACATGCAATACAAGGCGCTCACCAAAACGGGAACCGGTCGCAGCACCATCTGTGTTGTTGATGACTTCCAGACCCCCTTCAATATCGGCGTTGCCGTCTCGCTGAGTTCAACTGCAACTTTTACGGTTGAGTATTCGCTCGATGACCCCAACGCCGTTGGCTACTCGGCGGCCTCTGCGGCTTGGTTTGTGGCCCCCGG
>JAUKPS010095060.1:0-31246 GCA_032273165.1 Chlorellidium tetrabotrys | reverse complement strand
AATACAGTTGACTTTACTAACGCCATATACGATGATTTGGTAGTTGGTAATATTTCTGCCAATATTGTCAAGAATGGTCGCACCTGGACTTTTGGCACAGATGGTAATCTAACAGTACCGGCAAGTGGAATCATAACAGCACCCAATGCTCAAGAATTTCGATTACAGTCCAAAGACACCAATTCATTATTAAGAAATGAAATAGAGTTAGACCCCAATAATGGCACCTATATGAGTGTGTGGTCTGAGGAACTTAGTACTTCTTTTTCTACAGGTGCAGGTAGTTGGGCCACTGCGTCGTGGGTTAACGCCAGCGGCTTTGGTGCTGCATACTTTACCAATGCCGAAGACCTTCAAGATTTTTGGACCACCGGCCCTGGCTCATTTGTTGATTCTGTTGAAGTGTCCATCAATGGCGGTGCAAGGGGCCGAGCTGGTTATGAGGGAAACAATGGCGAACAGTATGGTGTTGAACTCAGCGTGGACCGTATTCCTGTATCAAGTCCCACAGCAATAACCAGTTTAGTTTTTTACTACCGAACAAAAAACAGGTTTGATATAGATTATCTTAATGGTCAGATGCTGCTTAACACCCAGTCTATGAATATTAATCTGGAAACCAACAGCTATATAAATCTAAAAAGTACTAGGACGAATCCTGTTAGAATTTACACTGACAATACCACCCATAAGTGGGAATTTGATGGCACGGGTTCATTAACACTACCACGCGAAGGCAAGATATACGGTATTGGTGATGGTCCTGCCGGCGACCGTTATGGTTATATATCTTGGGCAGGTAATTCATCGGGCGACGGATCGGGGTTCAATACCATGAGGTTAGTGCCCGATCTACAAGGTCTGGAAGACGCCGACCAATACATCATCATAGACCCCACAGGCGGTGTACCTGGACACATTCATATTCGTGCTGGTGGAACACAGGATAACAGTGGTGCAGATTTATTTTTAGGCGGCGAGCATAGTCATGTGAAAATAAGTGCAGGTCTAAATCCTCCGGTAACTGTAAAGGCCAACGACTACTCTTGGACATTTGGCAACACTGGTACAACACAATTCCCTAATAGCTTAATACTAGCACCAGTTAGTCAAAGTATCACTATGCAGAGTGATCAATATTCACAGTTGATGTGGGAAAACGCTAATGTAACCGTGGCCCCAGATATGGCCATTAACTCAAACTTCTATGTAGCACAAAATAGTGCTACCTTGGACATTGGCTATCGCGACGGTAATAGTACCCAACTAATCAAATCTTGGCTCTGGAGTGTAGATGGCACCCTAACATTACCAACCGCTGGTCGAATAAATTTTGATTATCTTTCTATCAGCAGTGATGCCAATGTTTCTGCATTTTATGCTCCGGCTGGAAATGTTCAACTTGCTGCCGGCATTGGTGATGCACAAATAGTTGCAAATTCTCTAAATGATTCTAAAATCTGGAACTTTGGCGCAAATGCCAATCTAACACTACCTGAAACTGGATACCTGAAGGTAGGCAGTGGCATTGTGGCTGGGTTTGCATCAAGTCCTGCTCCGATCATTACTGGATTCAGTAGCATCAGTGCTGAGAATTTTAGATTCCAGGGCAATGGTGTAAACATCCTGGCTAACATCAGCACTGGCGTGATCACACTCACAAACGGTGCAACGATTCGAGACACAGCAGGCGAAGCTGTAGCGTTTGGTCAAAATGCTGGACTGACCACACAAGGCACCTCAGCAGTGGCCATTGGTCAAAATGCTGGCACAAACACACAAGGGTTTGGTGCAGTGGCCGTTGGTGGAATTGCTGGAAACACATCACAAGGTCAGTATGCAGTGGCCGTGGGTCTCAATTCTGGTCGAACCACACAAGGCACTGCAGCCGTATCCGTTGGTGCTTATGCTGGGTACAACACACAAGGCGTTGACGCAGTAGCAATTGGTGACAGTGCCGGTTACGACACCCAAGGTACCAATGCAATATCCATTGGTGCTAGTGCTGGCACAAACACACAAGGTAAAAGTTCAATAGCTATTGGACAAATTGCTGGGCGAGATGCACAAGGCAATAACTCAGTGGCACTTGGATTTGGCGCTGGCTACAACACTCAAGGCGCAAACGCAGTGGCCATTGGATCTAATGCCGGAACAACCAATCAAGGCAACAATTCAATTATTATAAACGCCACCGGTAATGCGCTAGAACAAACCACTGCCAACACATTCACTGTGGCACCTGTTAGAAACGATGTTGCAAATGTTTCCAGCGTGATGTTCTACAATACCACGTCAAAAGAAATCACATATGGCAACACCATAAGCGTAGCTGGTAACATCAATGCCAATCAATACAACTTTGCCAATGGTGTTAACATCCTGTCCACTGTGGGTGCTGGTGCATATGGCAACACACAAGTGGCCAGTTATTTGCTGAACTTTGATGGCGATATTGAATTTACTTCAAGCGTAGCACGAATTGGCAATGTGGATGTGATCACTGTGATGGACAGCATACGAAGTCCTGCTTACCAATTCAGCAACGGTGTAAGTATTTTTAGTGGTATAACTGGTGGCGGCGGAACAACTTACACCAATGCCAACGTGGTCTCAATGTTGGCCGCCAACAGCGCAGTCTTTGTTGGCAACGTGAATAATGTTGATGGATTTTCATTACAATCTAACATCACACAGGTATTCATCGGCGGCAATACGGTCATTGCATCGGGCAACGCTAACGTAACAAATTCAACATCGTTGCTGCACAACATGTACTTTGCGGCCAACGGTACTAGACTGGTTCGTAATACAGGTGCTGGTGTAGGACTGCTTTCATTTGACTCAACCGGATTTACTGTTAGTGGGCTTGTTACTGTACAGACTGCAAATACTGCACCAGCATTGCCACACTGGATAAAGGCCAATGCTAGTGGTTTGTTTGCCCCTAGTGGGTTCACTACCAGCACCATGACAGCCAGTGGTACAGTAGCAGCTAATGGCACAAACGGCATTCAAACTAGTCAGACTACATTCCCGTTGGTTAATCAAACAGCTACAACCATTCTCTTTGGTGGTACCGCAACCACTATCAGCATGGGTTCTAGTACCATTGGTGGCGTTGGCAGCAACGTGTTTGTTGGCAATGCAATAGGAACCAGTACTGGTAATTTAACACTTCGTGCTTTTGGTACATATAATTCGGTCAACAGCTTGAACAGCAATGGTGGATATGGTATTGCTACCTACACTAATATATCAGTTACAGGCGGTTCAGGTACAGGCATGATTATATCCATGACTGGTGTTGCCAGCGGATATCTTTCTAGTGCCACAGTAACCAATCCTGGTACTGGGTACCGAAACGGTGACACCATAACCATACCAGCTGGAAATCCCTCAGGCAGTCTTGGTGGCTCATTTGTTATAGGCAATTATAATGCTGGCTTTAGTGGTACTGGTAATGGTCTAGCCAATTATAATTTTGGTATAGATGGCAACTTGACATTGCCAGGTAATCTATCATTACCTAACGCTGCTAGAATCACTTATGCCAATGGTGGAAACGTACTATATGGTAACACACAGGCCGATGCCTTTTTGTCAAGTGGTCCTGTTAGTAACATTACAATGGCCACTGGTGGCAACATTAGTGGTGTAGGCAACATCATTGGTTCCACGGCCAATACCACAATCAGTGCAGGAGCTTTTACCACCAGCTTCCTCAGCAATGGTGTAATGATAACATCAACTATAATACAGACTGATGCATACTTTGAAACATATAGTAATGTAACAAACACAGGTGGTAATATTACATTTAACTTTGCAAATACCACGGTATTCTATGCCACACTAACTGCTAACGTTACAGCAAATATTACTAATCTTGCAAACAATCTATCAACAGTGACCGGCTTTACTGTGATCATTGATCAAGGTGCTACTCCTTATCGTATTGCCAACATACAGTTTAATGGTGGCGCAGTAACGAATATCAAGTGGGCAGGTACAACAGTACCAACAGGCACAGCCAGCAACACTGATATAGTCAGTATTAGTTTGATAAACCTAGGCAACGGTACTTATCGTGTGCTAGGACAACAAAGCAGTTATGGATAATTAATGAAACTAGGACGATTTAGTGCTTTACACCAGCCCGCACAGAGAGTATACAAACCTCCTGTAGTAGCTGCCGCATTGACAACCTCAGCCAATTTGGTACTTGATCTAGATGCGGCTACTTATACAGGACTCAGTGCCAGGTTCTCCGGAAGTAACAATCTGAGTGTACCTAACAATGTGGCATTAAATCCAGGTACAGGCGACTTTACAATAGAATTTTGGGTATACTTAAATTCAACTACCAACAATGCCAGTTTTTACAGAGGTAATAATGGCGGTGTTGATATCTTTATGAATGGTTCGGGTAGACTGGCACTGGGAGTAGCACAAGTTTCCACACTAATAACTGACTCAGTTACAATGACAACCGGAGCCTGGGTGCATGTTGCGGCAGTTAGAATCAGTGGCGCCACTAAATTATACAAGAATGGTGTTCAGGTAGGCTCTGCTGGTGATGCAACCAACTATGTGACAGACTCTGTAAACTATATTGGTACACAAGGTAGTATACGAATCACAGGATTCATGAGCAACTTGCGTGTGGTTATTGGGCTGGGAGTGTACACCGGAGCATTTACGCCACCAACGGCACCGTTGTCACTAACACAGAGTGCTGGAACTAATATTAGTGCTATTACAGCAGGTCAAACACAGCTACTATTACCACTAACCGCTGTGCCGTTTACAGATAATTCAACGAACGCACTATCAGTGACCAACACCGGCACAGTGGTTCTGGGAGTACAGTATCCGTTTACCTCTTATGATGCCACTGGTGCTTATCCTGTGACTATACAAAATCCCACACCAAGGATTTTATGGAGTAGTGATAACGGTGGTGTGTTTAGAGTTACTACGGCCAGCACCACAGATTTTATGACCTTTGGTCCAGACTACAGCAGTGGTACACAAGCCTTTACTGTGGGCATGGCCTACAAGTGGAACGGAGTCACTGCTGGTAGATTGTTGAATGCCAACACTGCCGATCCGGACTTTCTCATGGGCCTATGGGGTGCACCGGCTGCACGAATGGACATTGCATTTGCGGGCGCATTCGTTGGTTCTAGTTCCACTGCCGCAGACACTACCTGGCGCTTTATTTGGTTTAGTTCAACTGGCACTGCGGTAGCCGACAAAGCCAAAAGTTACATAGCCACTAACACAGCACCATCAGGCACAAACGGCACAGGCAGCACCAACGGCGGATTCAATGGTTTGAGATTGTGGGGCAGATTCGCTAACACCACCACCAACAGTGAACAAGTTGATGCAGACATTGGATTTGTCAAAGTTTGGAATGGTGCGCTGACCTTGGCTGAAATACAAGCTCAACACGCAGCTTATAAGACCAGATTTGGATATTAACATGGACATCAGAGGCGGCTCAATCAATGGAGTAAGCATATCGGGAACGTCGTTCCTGTATGGGTTCTCTACATTCACTTTTACCACTGGTAATGTTGTAGGATCAACAGGTGCTAATATTACTCAATTGTTTGCTAACAGTTATAGTTCCAGTAATGCTGGCAATGTTTGGTTGACTAATACCAGTTTCTTTGGTATGGGCAAACAAGGTTATCAATATTGGATAGTTCCGCAAACTGCACAATACACAATTGAAGTTGCCGGAGCTAGAGCAGGTATTCCCACATACACATCAAATACAAATGCCGCCGCAAGATATGGTCGTGGTGCTGTTGTTCGTGGAACATTTACTCTTGAACAAGGAACCAATGTTACTATTGCTGTGGGACAACCTAGTGCCAATACTACACAGAGTGCTTCATTCTCAAGTACTGGTGGAGGTGGAGGAACCTTTGTAGTATTATCAGGAAACTTTCCATTGATTGTTGCAGGTGGTGGCGGTGCCGCTGGTAACTGGTCTAGTAATGCTACAATACTATTTGGTGGCAATGGAGTAACAACAACATTTGGTGGTAACAGTTTCAATGGTGCTCCGGGTGGCTTTAATGGTTGGGGTGGTAATAGTCATGTCAACTTGAATGGTGTTGTGAGCGTCAACGGTTATGATAGTGGAGGCGGTGGTGGATTTATACTTCCTGGTGTTTATGGTGGAGGTAGTAATGTAAGACCCGGATCAACCACTACAAATAACTTTGGACAAGGTGGCTGGCACTTCTTGGCCAACTTGGTTGGTGGGTTATCATCAACCGCTTATCCACCACCTGCGACCAGTGCAGGTGGTTTTGGTGGAGGTGGTGGTTCTGGTCCTATTGTGGGCGGTGGCGGTGGTGGTTATTCGGGAGGTGCTGGTGCCTATGCAAATGCTGGCACAACAATTGACGCCGCCGGTGGTGGCGGATCCTGGATTGCGTCAAATGCTAGCTCAGTGGCCACCAGCGACGGACAATACGAAAGATCCGGCACATTTGGCGGTGCAAGCATAACTAACCTGGCCACTGTGAATGCTGGCCCGGGCTATGTACGGATTACTAAACTATGATTATAGGCGGCGGAATTACAATTGGTCCCGGTATCACTTTAACTGGAGATAATGCTGTTTCTGTGGTGACAACAGGATTACAATTGTACTTGGATGCAGGGCAAGCCGCTAGCTATCCAGGAACTGGCACAACCTGGACTGATTTAACTGTTAATGGTCGCAATGGTACATTGACAAATGGACCAACTTATAGTGCCACGAATGGTGGTTCTATTGTTTTTGATGGTTCTAATGATTTTGTTCAATGTACAGGTTCTCTCACAGTAACAGCAGCAACTTTTGTAACTTGGATAAGACGAAACGGAAATCAAGGCCAATATGATGGTATTTTGTTTTCCAGATCAACAAATACCACTGGAATGGATTTTCAGGTGTCCAATCAAATTGGATATACTTGGAACGATGCTGGTAATACTTATGGTTGGCAAAGTGGATTAGTAGTACCGGATTTGACATGGTGTATGATTGCGGTTTCTGTTACAAGCACAGCAGCAACAGCATATCTATGTCAATCCAGTGGAATCACTACTGCTACTAATACCGTCAATCATGCTAGTAGCCTTATAGACGATATAAAGATTGCTCGTGATGAGTTTAGCACTAGATATTTCACAGGAAACATAGCAATAGCTCAACTTTATAACATTGCTTTATCAGCTGAACAAATTGCACAGAATTTTGCAGCAGACAGAGCAAGATTTGGCGTATAAAAGCATAACATTTGTAAGGTCAAAATGTAAAGCAATAAGTACAGTATGACCATATTATACACCTTAATACTCACACACATCACTATTGTGTGTGTCACATTATATCTACATCGCAGCCAAGCACATCGATCAGTAACATTTCATCCCGTAGTAGCCCACTTTATGCGAGCCTGGTTATGGCTTACAACCGGCATGGTTACTCGACAGTGGGTGGCAATACATCGCAAGCATCATAGATTCAGTGACGAGCCTGGCGATCCGCATACACCTCATGTGTACGGTATTGGTCGTGTACTATTTGGAGGTGCCATGTTGTATCATACTGCCAGCAAAGACAAAGCAATGATTGAACAGTATGGTTCTGGCACACCAGATGACTGGATTGAGCGCAATCTATACAGCAGTCACTCTAGACTTGGCATTGGTATTCTCCTTGTGTTCAACTGTGCCGTCTTTGGTTGGGCGGGCGCCATAATATGGGCAATACAGATGCTGTGGATTCCGTTCTGGGCCGCAGGAGTTATAAATGGACTAGCTCACTGGTGGGGATATAGAAATGGCGAAACACGCGACCAATCTAGAAATATTAGTCCGTGGGGCATTGTTGTCGGCGGCGAAGAGCTGCATAATAACCACCACGTGAATCCAGCCAGTGCTCGATTAAGCTCAAAATGGTTTGAGTTTGATATTGGTTGGTTCTATATAAAACTATTACAATCATTAAAGTTGGCTAAACTTAAAAATTAGTATACAATAGCAGTATGTTAGACTCTATCCAGCAAAGTGTTTTGCAGTTGTTACCTGCCCGCAAAAAAACGGGCCAGAACGGCTGGACCAGTTTTAACGCACCTTGCTGTGTACATAACGGCGAAAGTGCAGACACCAGAGGTCGCGGTGGTATCAAAACAAACGCAGGCGCTGTAAGTTATCATTGCTTCAATTGTGGATTCAAAGCCAGTTTTGTTCCTGGGCGTCATTTAACTTTCAAGTTTCGTAAATTTCTCGCCTGGTTAGGAGCAGATGATCTAACTGTACGCAGACTGGTCATTGATGCAGTTAGATTACGAGAATTAGTTGCACCCGAAGAACTCGAACCGGAACCTGAACAAGAGATTGCGTATGAGGCCAGGACATTACCTGAGCAAGCACAAAATGTAGTCGAGCTAGCAAATTTTTACAGCATTGGTGATTACAACAACGTGCCTGCTGAGTTATTGGCCAGTATAGAATATGTACACCGTAGATCAATTGATCCCAACCGGTACAATTTTTTCTGGACTCCGGAAGAAGCATACAACTTGCATCGTAGAATTGTAATACCATATTATTATAAAAAAGAAATAGTAGGTTATACTGCTAGAGCAATTGCAGATGGAATAAAACCCAAGTATTGGAGCAGTCATCCTGCAGATTTTGTGTTTAACCTAGACATGCAACGGCCTGACAGTAAATTCGTTGTAGTGTGCGAAGGACCATTTGATGCCATGAGTGTTGATGGAGTCAGTGTTAGTGGTGCCGAAATCTCCGATACTCAAGTTGATCAAATTGACAGATTACAAAGAGAAGTCATTGTGGTTCCGGACACAGATCGTGCCGGCCGTAAATTGATTGATCGTGCTGTTGAAGCAGGGTGGACAGTTAGTTTTCCTGTATGGCAAGAAACTTGCAAAGATATCAATGAAGCAGTTGTTAAATATGGCAAGTTGTTTGCGCTCAAAGCTATTTTGGCTGCAAGAGAAACCAGTCGTCTTAAAATTGAATTAAAAAAGAAAAAACTATATAATACAGTATGAAAGATTATAATCCAGACATTCAAAAACTGTTTTTAGAAATGATGTTGCAAGACGCAGAAACCTATGTGCGTGTGCAGAACATTTATAATGCAGAAAACTTCGATCGCAGCCTGCGAGAAGCAGCTAGATTTATCAAAAAGCACAGCGACGATCATAAAACATTGCCTGCTAGAGAACAAATTCAAGCAGCTACAGGAATAGAGTTGCGTGAAGTACCCGAACTCAAACAAGGACACTATGATTGGTTCTTGCAGGAGTTTGAAGGATTTAGTCGCAAGCAAGAACTGGAACGTGCAATTCTACAAGCAGCAGACATGATCGAAAAAGGCGATTTTGATCCTGTGGAAAAACTGATCAAAGATGCGGTACATATCAGTTTGACCAAAGACATGGGCACAGATTACTTTGCCGATCCTGCAACACGTATTAACAAATACTTTAACTCAGGCGGGCAAGTGAGCACAGGCTGGCCACAGGTTGACAAACTGTTATACGGTGGATTCAGCCGAGGAGAACTAAACATCTTTGCCGGTGGATCAGGATCTGGTAAAAGTCTTGTGATGATGAACATTGCACTAAATTGGTTGCAGCAGGGACTTAATGGCGTTTACATTACACTAGAACTTAGCGAAGAACTAACTAGTTTGCGTACAGATGCAATGTTATCTAGCATGAGTACCAAAGACATTCGTAAAGACATTGATACCACTACACTCAAAGTCAAGATGGTGGGCAAGAAGTCGGGTACATATCAAGTTAAAGGATTGCCAGCACAAAGCAACATCAATGATATCCGTTCATATTTAAAAGAATATCAAATCCAAACAGGGCGCACTGTTGACTTTATCATGATTGACTACTTGGACTTGTTGATGCCAGTGTCAGCTAAAGTAAGCCCAAATGATTTGTTTGTCAAGGACAAGTATGTGAGTGAAGAACTACGTAACTTGGCTAAAGAACTTGGTATGTTGATGGTAACAGCTTCGCAGTTGAATCGTAGTGCAGTAGAAGAAGTGGAATTTGATCACAGTCATATATCAGGTGGTATATCCAAGATTAACACAGCAGATAATGTGTTTGGTATCTTTACCAGCAGGGCCATGAAAGAGCGTGGACGCTATCAAATACAATGTATGAAAAGTCGTAGCAGCACAGGCGTAGGCATGAAAGTGGATTTGGAATACAACATTGAAACCATGCGTATTACTGACCCGGGACTAGACAGCAACGATAGCGGATTTGGACACCAATCTAGTAAGGGTATTATGGATCAAATTAAAGCCACCAGTACCACAAATACTCCCCAGATGATTGCAGCTCGACCCAAAGCCGGATTTGATATTGAAAGCAAAGTACAAGCCAATGTTGACGGTACAAAACTCAAACAGATGTTAGCCGGCTTAAAGGCAAAAACTGAATGAACGAAAAATTTTGTAAGTTTTTTAAAAACGGACTAGTTTACAATAACAACAATCAGAATTTTACTGTATCACCATGCTGTTATTTTGCAGTACAAAACAAACTTGACCCCAATGATTCTGTTGAAAAACAATTTGCTGAATATAAAAACAATTGGCTGACATTGGATGTCAACAAGACTTGCACTATTTGTATCAATCAAGAGCGTAGTGGAATTCACAGTTACCGTCAAGCAGCCGACGATATAATCAAAACAAAATCAGATGCTTTGACTATGCTTACTGTTGCTGTGAATAAAAAATGCAATTTGGCTTGCCCAAGTTGCGGATCAGAATCAAGCAGCTTCTGGTATCAAGAAAACGTAAGAAACCAGGTACCACAATCAAAAGAGATAATCAAGTTACATCAGGACGATCGTGAACATTTAATTACTGAAAAATTTTTGTCCCTGCTAGAAAGCCAAGATTTATCATCACTGGACTATGTTAAATTTGGTGGTGGCGAACCGTTAATGAATGATACACATCTAAGGATATTAAAACTTATACCAAATCCCAAGAATGTTGTGATACAGTACACCAGTAATTTTTCAATCATGCCATCAGTTGAAACTTTTAAAACATGGGAAAAATTTAAACTGATCAAATGGGTGGCAAGTGTGGATGGCCTTAACGAGCAATTTGAATTTTTGAGATGGCCGTATCAATGGAATAAATTTAAACAATTCAAAGACCAAGCAGTTGCAACAGTTCCAAATAATGTAATGTTTGGTATCGAACATACACTAAATCCGTTGAATATTTTTTATTACGATAAATTTGAAGATTGGGTCACACGAGAATTTTCAACAAACAGACTTGGTGATCCGTTAGATTTAAATTTACATTATGCTAGTGGCACAATGGGTCTAGATAAAACTCCTGAAATTTTAAAAAAAATTGTCACAGACAAATACGGACCTACTCATAAAATTTCTCTTTTACTAGATCAAATTCCCAACGAATCTGATACTACTGAATTTACAACATATTTAAACTGTGTTGATTCTTGGAGAAATACCAATTGGCGCAAAATTTTTTCAGAGGTAGAAAAATATTTTGTATAATTTAATTTCGTTTCCTCATTACACATGTGGTGGGCTGCTGTGTGACATTCTTAACAACACTTGGTCAGAAATAGGGGATAATGGTGGCGTTCAATCTATCAATCACAGTATAGGAAAAATAGGTGATACTAATTCAGTTTTTGCAGAGGTAGCACAACAAGATATTGATCTAATTATCACTAACGCCAAAAATACAAACATTTCCGACAATGCCTGGATTGGAACACATTGTTGGCTTGGCAAAGTCAACTTTGATAGGTTTGGTACAGTTATCAATATAACTACTGAAACTACCATGAGTAAATTATATAGATGGCTTCGAGCATATCATCATTATTTTGCCCCGGCCCTACAAGGATTGGTCATGTCAGAATTAGAAGAAATAGACAAAATGAGAGAAAATGCAAAACAGTACTTGATTCCGTTTGAAAAAATTGAAGGAAAAAACGTCATTAATTTGGAATTTTCTGATGTAGTTGAGAATACTGTAAAGTTTAAACATACTATACAATCCTCAACTGTTGAACATTTAAAAAGATGGCAACAAGTGAATTCTTTTTTATACAAACAAGAATTTTGGACTAGTTTTGCTGCCAAACGCTTTTTTGAAGCAGAATATGAAACAGTTCTCAAAGCAGACTACATGTATTATTAATTACTAATAAATATCTAATAACGGAGTAGATTTTGCAGAAACGTACCCGCAGCATACTTGATGAACTAGCCCATATGCCTGTCACAAAAGACAGGGAAAATCTTGTGGAAAGTCGTGCAGGCCATGTTATTTCGGGTGCTATCAATTTGATCAATTATATCAAAGAAAACTATGATACAGAGCAAGCAGCTGAACTAGAGCGCAGATTGCTTAACAGTATTAGAGCCCAAGATCCTGCCAAATTTGCCCGAGGTGTTAGGAGATTTAAGCGTGAAAATTAAAGATGTCGTACATGAAGGATTTGCATCAAGTTTTGGCAAAGCACTATTACCTTCCCAATTACAAACAACATTGCAGACTTTGAAAACCAATAAAAGACCGTTGGATCCAAAAGAAAGAACCGAGCTAGAACCCGAAGAATTAGAGCTTGCTAAAGCATCACATGAAAAATATGGGGATAATCCAGAATCAAACTTACCAGGTGTATTGGGATGGTTAACTCCACAACAACAGAAAGCTCTAGTAGATGCCAAGGAAAAAGAACTTAAACGAAAAGAAAGACAACAAGCACAAACTAAACAAACTAGGGGTAAACGACGGTTAGCAAGAGATGTGTTTGGTGACCCTACTCAATCAGCTCCTGCTCAACCAGCTCCGGCTCAATCGGCACCTGTACGATCTGCTCCTGCTCAATCTGCTCCGCCGCAAGTAAGATTATCTTCTGGTGAGTATATTACCAAGTACGGCGGATCGTGGTACAATGAACAAGGACAACAGATTACTCAACCCGGTGATATTGCAAGCCTGGAACGCAGAACACAAGCACCTGCTGGACAGTCTCAGATGGCCACAACAAAAAACGTTCCAGTTGTATTACCAGGTTTCAAAGGCAAGCGTAGATGAAACAATTAAATGAAGGCGGAAATATTTTTAAAACCGCAGAAGGTACACCGCTAACGCAACGTATCAATCGTGATGATGTTCCAGGCACAATAAAATGGATAGAATCGGCGACTGGAATTGCCTTCCCACGGGAAACATGGTTAGGTACTACCGGTAGAAAATCCAGCTCAGGTGATCTTGATCTGGCAGTTGATGAAGCCAGCACAACCAAAGAAGACCTAATCAAAGTTTTATTAGCAAAAGGTGTAGATGCCAAAGATATCAAGAAATCCGGAGACAGTGTTCATGTAAAAGCACCCATTGCTGGCAATCCCAACAATGGTTTTGTGCAAGCTGATTTAATGTTTGGAGATCCCAAGTGGCAAGCATTCAGCATGAGTGGTGCACCAGAGGAAAGTAAGTTGACTGGTATGAGTCGTCATGTTATTTTGGCCAGCATTGTGTCAGCACTGAACCCAGGATTAAAATGGAGTTACAAACACGGATTGGTTGATCGAGTGACCAATCAAACAATTGAAGATGGACGATCAGCTAAAAAACTAAGTGATGTAATTGGAATACCAGTTGCCAAGTTGAACACAGCCGACGATATTCTGGATGCTGTCAGTAAACGACCCGACTACGATCAGTTGATTGCAGCAGCAAGAGAAACCTTATCCAAGAGCAATATCCAATTGCCCGAGGCAGCACCTACTCCTGGTACTGCTGCTTGGTTTAGAAGATATTCAAACAAGTTTGTCTAATGATACTAGAATTTATAACAACACTAACTGAAGGCATCAGAACGCCGCATCCAGAGGATTTTATTCTCAATGGAAGTGCTGCTGCCACAGATGCCATAACTGGTATGCTGGCAGCAATATCCAATCCTACCATTGTCAGCATCAAATGGGACGGAAGCCCGGCTATCATATTTGGACGCAGACCAGCAGATGGTCAATTCACAATGAATTACAAAGAATATATAGGTCAGCCTGGTGGGCAAGTCACATCCGGCCAAGAGTTATTAAATTTCTACGCTCAGCACGGTAAAAATATGGATGTTGGGCAAAAGTTGGCCAACATGTTTGACGCAGTGGCAAGCATAGTTCCTGGAAATTTTACAGGATTTGTGCAAGCCGATGTCATGTGGACTGAACCAGTGCCCAACGACAAAGGATACTTTGTTTTTCAAGCCAACCCGTATGGAGTCGAATACAAGGTAAAGGCCGACAGTGTAGTAGGAAAAGAAATTCAAGGAAGACCTTTTGGGCTAGCAGTTCATACTGTTGGCACAGATGTTGAACGAACAAGTAAAGGTACAGAACTAGTAGGTAAAACATCCATGCAAGGTTTAGGTGGACTAGCAAAGACCAATCAATATATAACAGTATTGACCGGCACCATGGGCAACAAGTTCAAGCTGCGGGAGCCGGTGCAACAGGTCAAAGCAGCTCAATCCGCAGTACAACGATTTGCACAGTTGAACGGTGATGAGTTTTTAAGCGGGTTAACTCAATCAACTGTGGCCAAGCTACAAACATATTATAATCGAAAATACACAGGACAAGCAGTAGACGCCAATTGGTTAGCAAATAATATTACAAAACCACAATTTGCCATTGTTGCAGCAGAAGAAAATCGCCCAATTATGGCAGCAATGGATGCTGCTTATGTGGCAATTTATGCATTAAAACTGGCTGTTTTAGAACAATTAGAACCTCAAGTGCAAGGTGTTGAGCAGTATGTAAATGGCGTACCAAAAGGTGAAGGTTTTGTTATTAATACTCCCAGCGGATTTATAAAGCTAGTAAATCGTGGTGTATTTTCTACCGCAAATGTACAAGGAAGATTGTAATTTTTTTTAGTTTGGTATAAATATTAGCATGCGGGAACGCAAATAATTAAGGAGAAATAATATGGCAATCGGAGTCACAAGAGTAAGCGGTGATAGTCAACTAGTTAATAACGTTGGTGACGGCTACACAAAAAATGCAAATGCACAAATCATCAACACAGGTATCAACAGCCCAATTCAGGCTTATAAGATCAGTACACTAGGTATTACAGCTAACCTAGCAAACGAACTAAAAGGTCCAAGCGGAGCAGGTGTCACTGGTGCAGTTGACACACTACTAAAAACAGTTGCAGCAAATGCCACAGTTTTAGCGTATCAAGTTGACGCAACCGGCTCAACAGCACAGTTAAGCGTTATCACTGAGCGCAGTGGTTGGGACAGCGATACAAGTCTACAAACTGTTATTCGTGCTTTAGCAGTTTCTACCGGCAACATTGGTGCATACGGTAACGTATTCCCAACATTAGCAACAGTTACATCAACTGGCGGTATCAAACTAGCTTAATAAAATTAGGCAAAATAGAAAAGCAGCTTCGGCTGCTTTTTTTGTGGCCAGTATAAATATTAACATGCGATAAACGCAAATAATCTAGGAGAAACAAATGGCAATCGGAATTGATCGTAGCGCAGGCTACAACTATGCAGGTTTAACTGGTGTACTAAACGGTATCGTGTATACACAAGTTGGGCAGAGTGTAAAATTTTATGT
The DNA here is from genome assembly GCA_032273165.1 of Chlorellidium tetrabotrys. Taxonomy (NCBI): domain Eukaryota; class Xanthophyceae; order Mischococcales; family Botryochloridaceae; genus Chlorellidium; species Chlorellidium tetrabotrys. The sequence continues at coordinate 15,526 of JAUKPS010095060.1, read as the reverse complement.
TGTTGCAGCAGGTGTAAACTTGTCATCAGAAGATGACGCAGCCAACGAAGCATTTGAAGCAATCATTCAAGCGTTCCCACCTGTACTAGCATATTATGCACACCCAACTTCAGGCGCAATTAGTTTAGTATGCGATGGTGTTAATGCACCTGCAGCAAGTGTATTGCAAACAGTACTACAAGCAATTGGTACTAAGAAAGGTTCTGTAAACTTAGGTAGCGCAACTGTTACTGACGGTACAAGCTTTGTAGTTAGCTAATCTAATTACATTAGTACAAACAAAGGCAGACTTGTTCTGCCTTTTTTGTTGACTATAAATATCTACATGTACTTTTATACTGGTGTTACATTAGTTGATATTACTGCAACCGGAGTTATTCGGCACACCGCTGCTGACGAAATTCAAAGGAACCAGCAGCGCAATTGGGAAACAGTTTTACAGTGCATAGGAATCAAGGCTCAGCCTCAGCTGATTGAAGGCCCATACTGCAAAACAGTCGTAATTGATGAAACAACCGTTTTTCCTGAAATGTATCATGGCGAACAGCGATGTTGGATTTTTAGTTTTGGGGTTGACCACGAGGACGTTTTTCAAGCCGAAGACGATCCTGTTGCAGGACTGGACCAGGCCTTCACAAAAGTACCTGTTATATGTGGACTAGAAGAAACTGCTAGATTTATGCTTCCAATCTTTTACCCTTATGGCGCCATAAAAAACATATGTTTTATGAAAGGCCGGATCAACTTAAATACTATCTAAACCACTGGCATCATTAAGGCATCTTTTCATGGCACACAATCTAGACAACAACACAGAACCCGCTAATTTTTATGAAAGAGCGATATGGCAGAAAGCGAAAGAAGCAGCCTCGGGGCGCACGTGGATTTATGTGCTGAAAGATACCGAAGCTTGGAAGATAAATTAGATAAACTAGAACATCGTATGACCGCGATGGAAGAACATATTATCATCATACGAACAAAAATATCAGAATCAGCTGCTGAAGCTACTAATAAAACTAGTGGGCAATTGATTACTGTTGGCACTGCATTTGGCGTAGCGATGTTGACTGGCTTGATAATGGTACTTGTACAACTTATTTTAAAATAATAATGAAGATTGTAGAATTAGTAAATAAAATTAGAATACCAATTACAAACGAAGAAGCAGATGTTTTGGGGCAATTTGACGAAAAAAAACAAATTGCCAAAGAAGATATGTCACACAGACAGTCTTTGATAGCTAACCAATTGGTAAACAAAGATGTTTTATTTAGAAAAAACGAAAATGGGAAAATCTACTACAGGAAAAAAAGCTGATTTTATAAAGGCGCAAAATGCATTTGTAGATTTTAGCACAACATATCTTAAAGAGTGGACCAAACAAGAGCTTAAAAAATACCGCAACGAACCCGTGGTTATTCCAATCAATGATCATGGGTTTTTTGTTGGGGATTTTCGTGTCACTGGAGTACATTCTGCTTGTTGGGCTGTAGAAAAAATTGATGGCCGTCACATACACGATTTTACATCAAAAGCTTCAGCTGTTATTTACTGTGTTAGCGAAGTACGGCAAAAATACGAATCAGCACAAACACTATTAGATTTAGATACAAAACTTGGACGTTTAGATTTGAATATTGTACAGTATGAATATACACTATCAAAAACCCAAGATTTAGTTAAATCAACTGCGGTATTAAATAGATGTATAGATGCTAAATTACAACGTAGGGCTGTGTTAAACATTTTGAAAAAAACTTTAATTTCGGCTAAATACTTAAACTTTGGGAAATTACCACTATGAGATTAACTGAAATGGGCGTTAAGCCAACTAGCAAAAAAATTAATAAAGTTATGGAAAGTCGCTTCGGAGTCACGATTGATTACGACAATCTGAATTTTCCAAAAGCATACGTTTTGGCTCGCGAACTAACTGAAAGTTTAGAACAAATCAAACGTACACATGGAATTCATGTAGCAGAAACAAATTCCAAGTACATGCAGCTTTTAATGGTGCGCGAAGGCCTGCATCGTTGGATGGTTGAAAACAAGCAACAGCTTATCATGGAAAGCGAAATGGGCAAGAGTCAAGCTATTCTTGCTGCCAAAGACATGGTTGACAGTATTCAGGACATGTTAGAAGAAGTAAGCAAAATGCAAAATGAGCAAATGCCTGCACTGCTAGACACAATACGTGATCAAATTGGCATGGAGCAAGCTGATGCATTCAAAGGCGCAGTTGAACCACTGTTGGCCAATATGGTTCAGCAACTAAGTTCGGCTCGTAGTACAGCTGACGATGCAGCTCGTGCATTGGCCGGCGAACAAGTAGCACAACCAATGGGCATGGGTCCAGCCGCAGGTGCACCAGGAATGCCAGCACCAGGAATGCCAGCCCCAGATGGTACAGAAAGTGATCTTGACACAGACGAGTTTGCTGCAACTGATGCAGCAGCAGGACCAAATGTTGTTGGTAGAGAAAAACGGTAATGCGTATTCGTGAAGTTATACTAGAGAATTTTAACAAATACATAGACGAAGTTCTTGAAGATGAAGCCGACGGGCGTGGCGATGCAAATTTGCTCACCACGCTAGAGTTCCTACGTAATAGAGCACACGACACTCACATTCAACCAAGAATCCGAGTTGACAGTTTGATTAACTTGGTACAAGGCACCGGCGAACAACAGTTCAATTTAGAAAATTTATTAGCAGCCTACAAAAATAATCCCGATGTAAAAAATTTAATCAAAGAGATAAAAGATGATGCATCGGGTGTCAAATATGCTTATCTAGAACCTTTTGCTGACGATGTAGAATTTGCACAAGATGCCGAAGGTCCAGAAGGATTTAAAACTGCGCCTGAACGTACTGTGGATTCAATGGCTAAATCAGCTCTTGCAAAACGCAGTTAATTAATTTATAATACACACAAACAGGTGCGCCAATTATAAATACTTGTATGAAAAACAAGTATGGAATAATCAAATCGTGCCTGCACTGCGAAAAAGAGTTTATAACCAAACTTCGCCTAATAGATTACTGTTCTCAATATTGTAAAAATCCCAATAATAGACCTGGGCATATTCCTTGGAACAAAGGTATTACACTAACTGAAGAACAAAAGACCAAGCAAAACACAGAAGGTCTTAAAAAAGGTTGGGGTTGGAATAAAGGTAAACCAAACGAAATAGCTCGCCAGCGTATGATAACTAACAATCCAAATAAGGATGGCAAGTTAAATAAGTTGAGACCAAAAAACCCCTGTAACGATCAGTTTAAAACATATAGAGGCCTAGTGCGACAATCAACATATAGAACTCTTAAAGAAATGAAGGCCAATGGTGAGTGGGTGCCTACAGTAGGTAAGTATAAAGACAGTTGGCAAATTGATCATATTATTCCGCATAAACAAGGATATGAATTGGGAATAGACCCTGTAATACTTGGTAGTAGAAAAAATATACAATTTATCAAAGGTGAAGAGAATAGAAAAAAATGGGATAGTTATCAATCCATAGAAATAATAGAGTCAATTACAGGAGTAAAATATGGCATATAGCGATGCAGTACTAGATCATTATAATAATCCGCGAAATGTGGGTAAAATGAATAAGGAGGATACGCACGTTGGAACCGGCTTAGTCGGTGCTCCGGCGTGCGGTTAGAGGAGATGTCCTGCAACTCCAAATTCAAGTAGAAAACAATGTTATCACTGACGCAAAATTCAAGACTTACGGCTGCGGCTCGGCGATTGCAAGTTCGTCATTGATTACCACATGGCTCAAAGGCAAGAGTCTTGACGAGGCAGCTGAGATCAAGAATACCCACATCGCGGAAGAGCTTGCGTTACCCCCAGTCAAAATCCATTGTTCCATATTAGCAGAAGATGCAATTAAAGCGGCCTTAGAAGACTATAAATCAAAACAGTAGAATGGTCAAAGTTTTATTCTATCACGCAAACTATATTACACAAGATTCTTTATCAGGTAACTCATTGTATCTGTCGTTGGCAAGTTTGTATCTAAAAACATACATTGAATTGAATTTGCCAGATACGAGCAATCAAATTGAATGGATAACACCTATTCAAAATAGATTAACAGATCAAGAATTAATTGATTTGTGTAATAAACATCAGCCAGATTTACTTTGTACCGGACATTATATCTGGAATCATGAATTTCTTAAAACACAATTGTTGACAGTAAAAAAAAAGTTACCAACAAACTGTAAAATTGTAGTAGGTGGCCCCAGTGTTGACGTTAACATAAACAGTAATTTTTTTAAACAAAATTCTTACGCTGATTTTGCTGTATACGGTCCCGGGGAAGCAGCATTTGCTGATTTGATTGCACATATTATTAACAACAAAAAAATTATTGCATTTAATGTATCTAATCTAGCCTGGTATGATTCAATTAAACAAAATCAAACTATTGCTGATTACAAGTATGTTTCGCAATCTAAGATAAGTCCTTTTTTGTTTAATAAAGATTATTTTGCCAAAATGATTAAGCATGAATTAGATAAAGGATTAACAATATCGTTACCATATGAATTGACTCGCGGGTGTCCTTATTCTTGTACATTCTGCGACTGGAATAGCGGACTAAGCAACAAAGTAAGTCGTAGGAAAAAAAGTTATAGAGAAGAAATAGATTTGTTTCAATCACTTAAAATTAAAAATCTATTTTTAGCTGACGCCAATTTTGGTCAATATGATGAAGATATTGAGATTGTTGAATATCTAGTTGAAAAAAATTTAAATGAAAATGCACAATTTAAAATTGATGGTAATTTAAGTAAACTCAAAAAAGAAAACAATTTAAAAATTTTTCATCTTGCGGCCAAAGGCAATCTGTTACACCTGTCCGATGGTTTCACTTTTAGTGTACAAGATGTAAACGAGGAAATTCTTAAAAATATCAATAGACCTGATGTGGGCTGGCAAGTACACAAAAAGATGTTAGAAGAACTAGGAGAGCACTATCCAACTATAACATCAAAAGTGCAATTCATTGTAGGATTGCCAGGTCAAAATTTAAAAACAATACAACAGTCATTGACAGAAATTACAAAAGTTAACAGTTTAAAATTAACACTTTTTCTTAGCGAACTATTACCAGCTAGTCCTGCATCTCTTGACAGAGCATATCAAGAGAAATACAAGTTCAAGTACAGCACCAGCGAGCGAACAAACGTTGACGCAGGATTTTTTAGAAGTAAATTTCCTGCCAGTTGTGTTTCTTTTGATCAAGCAGAGTTTGTAGACATGGTGGTACTGGCATCATTTTATGCCGGGCTAACTGTGTTAAGGGAACAAATATGCTACAATAATTTACAAATTGATTTAGTGGCCGACAAATTCATGCAGTCGTCTTATTTCCAGTCGTTAAGAAATAATCTTTATGAAAATTGGATCAAACACGATAAATTTTATTATACAGTCAATTTTGACGGATCAAGTAAAATTATCTCTGCATGTCAGATGGTGTCAACAGGAATTAAATGGTTAGATTCAACAGAATGTTTAAAATTTTTAATTGAGCATTTAAAACACGACAAACAGTTTGTAAAATCTTTATTAAATAAAAAATCATGTAAGGAGTAATTAAATGATTGAATTGACAGAACTAGCGGCCAAGAAAGTAAAACAACACTTAGATAAACGTGGGCGAGGAGAAGGCATTATGATTGGTGTACGTACCACAGGTTGTTCAGGACTTGCTTACAAATTAGAATATGTGGATGCTCCTCCGGTGACTAGAGACTGGATGACGTATGACAGCAATGGTGTTAAAATCTATGTGAACGGCAAAGATTTGCCTTACGTAAATGGCTTGACAATGGATTACAAACGACAAGGACTCAATGAAGGATTTGAGTTCATCAACCCTAATGAACGTGACCGTTGCGGTTGCGGCGAAAGTTTCCGAGTTTAAATGATTATTCAAAAATTTGATTATACCCCTCTAGCTAGAGAAAGCGTAGAGGGCAAGCGCCATTATGCTCTACCTGATGGTAGTAGAGTACCTAGTGTCACTACTATTCTTGACAAGACTAAACCAGCTGAAGCCAAGCAGAAATTGCAGGAATGGCGTAACAGAGTAGGGCATGAGCGTGCTCAACAGATTACCACAGAAGCAGCCAATCGCGGAACACGTATGCACACATATCTTGAGCGTTATGTTAAGAATGATGACATAGGAGAACTTCCCACAAATCCATTTGCACAGCCGTCGTGGTTCATGGCTGCACAAGTTATACTAGAAGGATTACAACATGTTGATGAATATTGGGGTTGCGAGGTTCCTGTATATTATTCTGGGCTCTACGCTGGTACTACTGACTGTGTCGGGGTGTGGAAGGGACAGCCTGCAATTATGGATTTTAAACAAACGAATAAACCTAAGAAACGCGAATGGATCGATGATTATTTTTTGCAGCTCGCAGCGTATGCGGCAGCTCACAACGACACACACGGAACGAGCATTAACACGGGAGTTATTCTCATGTGCGCTAAACCAGCTGATGACGATTCCACCCCTCAATATCAAGAATTTGTGCTAGAACCCCAGGATTTCGCATACTGGAGCGATCAGTGGATGCGTAGAGTTGAGCTCTACTATCTCTCAAGCTAAATACACAATAATTGAGGATTTAGCATGGCTGTTACACAAATTTCTAGAATTCAACATCGACGCGGACTAGAGCAAGATTTACCACAATTGTCTTCGGCCGAGCTGGGCTGGAGCGTGGATACTAGACAATTATATATTGGTAACGGAACACTAGAAGAAGGTGCTCCGCTTGTTGGTGTCACTAGAATCTTAACAGAACACGATGTTGCTGATATAACATCAAATACCAGTTTTTACAGCAATTATACTTTTGTAGGCAATGCTGCTGGGTATACAGCTCAAACTGGTCCAAGTGCGCTGGCTCCTGTAATAAGAAACTTTCAAGAAAAATTTGATGATTTTGTAAATGTCAGAGACTTTGGTGCAGTGGGAAACGGCACAACTGATGATACTTTGGCATTAAATCGAGCAATACAACAAATTTACAAATCAACAGTTAGTCCAACCGAGCCTCGTGCCAGACGCACAATTTATTTTCCAGGCGGAACATATCTAACATCAGACACATTATTAATTCCCACTTACGCTCGTCTAGTTGGTGATGGTTTATCTAGTACAACAATACAACAGATAAACGGTAATCGACCAGTGGCAAATATCTGTGATTCTTCGTTTCAGTCAGGGTCATTGATTGGAACCAATTCTGCAGTGCTACCGACCGGGATTGAACTAAACGGAATCAATTTCTTCAATTCAAACAGCAACATTGCACAACCAATTTTGGTCATTGACAGTGCCAGTAATTTAAAAATTAATTCTTGCACTTTTTATGCAAATAACCAACCAGGGTTTTATCCCAATCTGGTAGCAATATTGAGTACGAACGGCGCCGCATCAAAAATAACTTTTGATAGTTGTCAGTTTACTGGCGGCGGAAACGGAATATCATGTATTGGTGCTACAGTCAGTGCAGTGCGATTAATGAACAGTGGATTCAATGATCAAGCAAATACCACAGCACATCTTGGCACTAGTGTGGGATTTGTAGGAATTGGAAATTATTCTAACTCTGCCAATCAGGAACTATTTTTTGGTAACAATTTTAATGTTTCTTTAAATATTAATAATAATTTTTTAAATTCAGGACTATTTCTTGGTAATTTTCAAACTACCCCGACTCTTCAATTTACATTATCAACTACACCAATTGTATTATCTCTTATATCTAATGCTGCTATTTTTACAGGGTATCAAGTATCAAGCGGTAATAATTATAGAAGAGGTGTTTTTAAAGTAATTCAAAGTTTGGGTGCTACACAAGTTGATGATGAATATATAGAAACAGCAGCCAGCGTTAATGCCAATTTATATGCAAATGCCGATTCATTTATTGTATCGGTATCCAGTGGCACAGCCACACTTGAATTCAATAATTCTAGATTTATTTAATTAATGTTCAATGCTCAACCCAGTTCAAGATTGGGCCAATGGAAAAAATTTCGAGAAGAACTCAGCTCACTGTCTCTTGATCAGGCTGTGCAGAAAGTCAATGATTTTTGGCAGAAATGTCCTTTTATTCCTTTTTTTCTAGATTATGATAGGCCCGATGCTTGGCCGGATCCCTGGCAATTGATTACAGAAAATTACTATTGTGATCTTGCAAAATCATTAGGAATGTTGTATACTTTACATCTAACAACTCACAAAGATACCCTTTTTCCAGAATTACGAGTGTATTTTGATCAAAATACCAAATATTACTATCATATAGCTTATTTGTGTCATGGGAAATATGTTCTTAATTTGATTGAAGGTGAGGTTGTAAATAAAGAACACATTAATCAACAATTAAAATTAAAATATCGCTACACAGCGATCGATTTAAAATTAGAACAATACTAAAGGCGTGAACAATGCAAATTCAAGTTACTAAAAGAGACGGACATAAAGAATCACTAGATTTAGAAAAATTACACAAGGTAGTATTTTGGGCCACAGAAGGCATAACAGGTGTAAGTGCAAGCGAAGTAGAAATTAAAAGTCACATACAGTTTTATAACGGAATTAAAACTGCAGATATTCAAGAAACCTTGATCAAGAGTGCAGCTGATCTTATCAGTGAAGAAACTCCTAATTATCAGTACGTAGCCGGACGATTGATCAATTATCATTTGCGTAAGCAAGTGTACGGAGACTATGATCCTTGGCATTTGTTGCAACTGGTAAAACAAAATGTTGAATCCGGCTTCTACGATCAAGGCTTACTTGATGCCTATAGTGATGCAGAATGGGACAAGTTAAATTCCATTCTACACCATGAAAGAGACGAACATTTTACCTACGTGGCTATGGAACAATGGCGCGGCAAATATCTGGTACAGAATCGTGTTACTAATGAAATATTCGAAACACCACAGATAGCATATCTATTAATTGCAGCAACACTATTTCAAAATTACCCTAAAGAAACTCGCCTACAGTGGGTAAAGGATTACTATGATTCAATTAGCCTTCATGACATTTCTTTGCCTACTCCTGTTATGGCTGGTGTACGCACTCCACAAAAGCAATTCTCAAGCTGCGTACTCATTGAAACTGACGATAGCCTGGATAGCATTAATGCTACTACTAGCAGTATTGTTAAGTATGTTTCACAAAAAGCCGGAATTGGAATTGGTGCAGGTAGAATACGAGCACTTGGAAGCCCAATACGAAACGGAGATGCTTACCACACAGGGGTTATACCCTTTTACAAGTTGTTCCAAAGCGCCACTCGCAGTTGTTCGCAAGGGGGTGTACGTAATGGCGCCGCTACGTTGTACTACCCAATCTGGCACCTCGAGATTGAGGACTTGATTGTATTAAAAAATAATAAAGGAACAGAAGACAATCGTGTGCGTCATATGGATTACGGCGTGCAATTTAACAAGTTGATGTACGAAAGACTAATTACAGGTGGCGACATTACCTGCTTTAGTCCCCATGATGTACCTGAGCTGTACTCTGCTTTTTTCAATGACCAAGAACGATTCAAAGAGCTGTACGAGCGAGCAGAGCGTAACACCAAGCTGAGAAAGAAAACTTTCAAGGCTAGTGATTTGTTTAGTAGATTCATGCAGGAACGCAAGGATACTGGCCGTATCTATCTACAGAATGTGGACCATGCCAATACGCATAGCCCATTTGATGAGAAAGTTGCACCAATCAAGATGAGTAATCTTTGCGCCGAAATAGATTTGCCAACTGTGCCGTTACGAGATGTCAACGACGAGGATGGTAGGATCGCCCTGTGTACTCTATCAGCGATCAATTGGGGCAATGTAAAAAGCCCACATGACTTCGAAAAGATGTGTCGGTTGGCGGTAAGAGGATTGGACGCTCTATTAAGTTATCAGAACTATCCAATTCTTGCAGCACAATTAGCTACAGAAGAGTTTAGGCCAATTGGGGTTGGAATTATTAATTTTGCCTACTTCCTAGCTAAAAATGATGTCGGTTATAGTGATCCACGTGCATTACCTTTGGTAGACGAGTATGCAGAGGCCTGGAGTTATTACTTGATCAAGGCCTCTGCAGACCTTGCAGAAGAACAAGGTGCATGTACTAGATGGCAAGATTTGAAAAGCGCAAAGGGTGTATTGCCCATTGACACACGTAAAGCAGATGTGGATGAACTGGTTGCATATCAAGAACGTATGCCTTGGGCGGCCTTGCGTGAACAAGTACAACGCACTGGTCAGCGCAATGCGACATTGATGGCATTGATGCCTGCAGAAACATCAGCGCAGATTAGTAATGCCACTAATGGTATAGAACCGCCGCGAAGCTATGTTAGTATTAAAGGTTCAAAACATGGCCAATTGAAGCAAGTTGTGCCTGAATATCGCAAGTTAAAGAACAAATATGAGCTGCTTTGGGACCAAACTAGCCCCGAGGGTTATCTCAAGCTATGTGCGGTACTACAAAAATATATTGACCAAGGTATTAGTGTAAATACTTCCTACAATCCACAACACTATGCAGATGAAAAGATTCCAATGAGTGAGATGTTGCAACATCTAATCATGTGTTACAAATATGGATTGAAGCAGCTCTACTATTTTAACACCTTTGATGGCCAAGGTGAAATTAATATTGATAAATTAATGGAGTCAACACCAGTTAAAGAATCAACGGATGAGATGGACTGTGACAGTTGTGTAATTTAAGAGAGAACAATGAGCGTATTCAATATTAATAATAAAAAAAATCATACCGAAGCACTGGCGTTTTTAGATGAATCTGGTGCCTCGGCAATACAGCGTTATGATGTACTAAAATATAGACAGTTTGACAAACTGACAGACAAGCAATTGGGTTTCTTCTGGCGACCAGAAGAAGTAGATGTACTTCGAGATAGTAAAGACTTCAAGGAACTCACAGAACATGAACAACATATTTTTACAAGTAATCTTAAGCGACAAATACTTCTTGACAGTGTTCAAGGCCGTAGCCCTAACCTTGCTTTCCTTCCCATTGCTACTATTCCTGAGCTCGAAACTTGGATTCAAACTTGGGCATTTAATGAGACTATTCATAGTCGCAGTTACACTCACATTATTCGCAATGTTTATAGTGACCCTAGTATAGTCTTTGATGCACTAACTGACATTAAAGAAATTGTAGACTGTGCAGTAGACATCAGCAAGTACTACGATGACCTAATTGATTATGTTGGATATTATAAATTGTTAGGTTATGGAGTTCATACTGTTAATGGACAAACTGTTACCATTGACAGATATGAATTAAAAAAGAAATTGTGGTTATGCTTGAACAGCGTAAACGCATTAGAAGGAATTCGCTTCTATGTTTCATTTGCCTGTAGCTGGGCATTTGCAGAGTTGAAAAAGATGGAAGGCAATGCTAAAATTATCAAGCTGATTGCACGAGATGAAAATGTTCATTTAGGGTCAACGCAAACCCTACTCAAATTGCTACCTCAGGACGATCCTGATTACGCTTCTATCAAAGAAGACACTCGCGCCGAATGTGAATCGATGTTTTTAGCAGCAGCCGCACAAGAAAAAGACTGGGCACACTATTTGTTTAAAGATGGTAGCATGATTGGTCTTAACGAACAATTATTGGCACAGTATGTGGATTGGTTGACCTGCAAGCGCATGACAGCAGTAGGTTTGGACTGTGGTATCAAACCAGGATCAAATCCACTACCTTGGACAGCCAAATGGATCGCAGGTGCAGAAGTTCAAGTTGCCCCTCAGGAAACTGAAATTAGTAGTTATGTAATTGGTGGTACAAAACAAGATGTTGATAGTAATACGTTCAAAGGATTTAGTTTATAATGTTAACAGTGTATTCAAAAAACGATTGTCCTTATTGTGTTAGGACAAAGCAATTGTTGGAAAGTAAAGGTATTGAATATACCGAAATTAATATAGAGTATGACCCAGAATCGCGGCAGATGCTAGTAGATAAAGGCCTAAGAAGCGTACCACAAATTTTTCACGGTTATGAATTAATTCCTGGTGGTTTTAATGGTCTTGCTAAACAATCAAATGAATTTTTCGAAAAGGTAAAAAATTAATGTTAGTATCACGAGGATATCAAGCAGGCGATATAGTCAGTTTCAAATTGGTAACCGGAGACGAAATTGTAGCAAAAATTGTCGATGCCGGTCCCAACGGATTTCAAATTGCTAAACCTTGTACAGTAATGCCCAGTCCGCAAGGAATGGGACTTATTCAAAGTTTATTCACAGCCGATGCCGATGCCGGTGTTGTGCTACAAAAAGAACATGTTATTATGCATGCTCCTAGTATCGATGCCATGCAAAAACATTACATCAAAACCACAACTGGTATTGAGCCAGTGACTCGTGGAAGTATCATAACCTAATGCCGGGCGTGAGTAGAGTTGGTGTTGACAGCGCCGGTGGAACAATAACCGGACCAGGTGTGCTATCGGTTGTGGTCAATGGAGCAGCAGTCAGTGTCAAAGGTGATGCAGTGGCTCCACACGGCGACAATCCTCATGCCAGTGCCACAATGGTTGGCTCAAGCAGCACCGTGATTGCCGGTGGCAAGGGTGTTGTTAGAGCAGGAGATGCTGCTTCATGTGGTGACACCGCGTCTGGTAGTTCAGATGTGATTGCCGGTTGATACATTCATAAACTACTCGTATTACTTGTAAAAAACCAGAAAAAATGCTATAATATACTCAGTGAATGGGGTAATAGCAGTTGTTTTCTCGAAAATATCATAGTTATATAAAACTACAACCTTAAAGAAGGAGGAAAAATAGATGAAACAATATTTGCCAAACCTAGCAAAATTTGTATCAATCGTTTTTGGTATGTGGCTTGCCACATACGCCCTGGTAGAGGTCACCAAAAACAAATTTGAATCACTCAAGGCCGAGAAGGCCGAGATGGCTGCTGTGCATCCGGTAACTGGAGAAGAAAGATCTCGCCAGCTACGATGCCTCACGCAGAACATCTATTGGGAAGCCGCCAGCGAACCATTTGAAGGAAAAGTCGCTGTGGCTCAAGTCACGATCAATCGTGCTAACAGTAGCCAGTTTCCCAATGATATCTGTGCAGTAGTATATCAGAAAAATGTCATCTACTCAAAAGTAGTTTGTCAGTTTTCTTGGTACTGTGAAGGTACTCATAGAGTAAAACCAGTACATCAACCTCTGTACAATGAAAGTGCAGAAGTTGCCAAAAAAGTTTTACTAGAAAATTTTAGACTACCTAGTCTCAAGAATGCAATGTATTATCATGCTGACTATGTTCAACCAGGGTGGGGTAAAAAACCTATAGCCAAGATTGGACACCATATTTTTTATGGTAGTTAAGCAGGACGATACAGATGCCGATTTTAACTTCAACACCTAAACTTAAATCTACAAAAATGAATTTTCCAAAAAAAATTGACTTTGATCAAATTAAAAATGTAACCGTGGAATTCTTCCACGCTCATTTTAGTAAAATTTCGGCCGAAACCATGGGATGGTTAGCAGCTATTGCATTACATGCTGCTACCATTCCCACTTTGCTTGCACTGCTAACTGGATTGACAGATATTACACCTAGTGTAGATGTGGTATTGTTTATGTGGTTGGGCTTGGTGTTGCTGTTTGGTCGTGCAGTTATTCTTCGAGACTTGCTGAACATTGTGACCATTGGACTGGGCTTTGTTGTGCAAGCAGTTTTGATGGCATTGATCCTGTTTAAATAATCCATAAATACTCGTATAACAGGAGGCAGTGATGACAAAACGTGCCGAAATTGAAATCCAGGAAGTAACAGAAGATTACCAAGACATCGGGGAAGAAGATTATGGATTCATCTTTGATGCCGACGGTAATTTGAAGTATGCATTTATTCCAGAAATTGTCCCCGACAAACCACCAAAAAATATTGCTAAAATAATGAAGATCTTGGGTGTTATTGATCTAGCACAATTTAGCGATGACTTAACAATTCATTAACGGTTGACTCAAAAGGCCCATTTTGCTATAATATGGGCATGAATAAAGATATCGTATTTTACCTCAAGTGGCTTGCAACTTTAGTAACTATTGCAGGCGCCGTATGCACCAGCATCAACCTTTACCCGCTAGGCCCTGCCCTACTTAATGTAGGTGCATTCTTGTGGCTCATTGTTTCTGTGATGTGGCGGGAATGGAGCCTTATTGTTATTAATGCAACATTGTTGCTAATCTACACTGTGGGACTAGTTGTTAAATTGCTATGATTTGGATAGTTATTGTTTTTGCAATAGTTGCTATTTGGGGTTATTTGGCTCACAACGACAATGACAACCATCATTGCTAATTTAGCAACATTTATTTTGGTAGACCAAAAAGGTCCATTTTGCTATAATGTATGTACAGTAACTAATAAGGAGCGTAACAAATGACAGAATTCGAAAAAAACTGCTACGGTATGAGCCAAGAAGATATTCGTGAGCAATACATGCAATCAATCACTGCTCATCTGAGCGGCTTGGAAATGGTTGTAATGGGCATACTGTCAGATGCACAGGAATTGACAGCTATGGGGCAATCAGCTGCTACTCGCAAGCAACTGAACATCGCCAAGTTCATCCTTAGTGAAATGATGGACGCCAAGCAGAACGAAGAGATGGTTTTGGTAAGTTCCGATGGTCGTGTAATTGGGGAGGTGGCATAATGAATGCTCGTGTGTACAAGGACTACGGAAACGTCCGAATTGTTTCCGAAGGGCACGAGCTGATAGTTCAGCAATTTGTAGAATACAATGAGCAAGGTTGGACCAGGGTTCGATCGTTTCATGAAATATCAGATGATTATGCGATTACCAATGCACGTGATTGTGCCGAAGAGTTGGTTGCTAAATTAAAAGAGGCAGCGTAATGAGTATTCAATTTATTGCAGATGGTCGTAACGGACGTGGTGAGCGTGTGGTACTTTGGCGTCACTGTGATTATGTATACGAACTGGAGATTGGTACAGGCATCTACAAGAAGAATCTCAAGTTTCACGAGACTGAATACTACGAGGCGTTGGATCAGTTCAATGCGGCTGTTGCAAATTACCAAGACTTGGAGGCAGTGTAATGTCTGACCAAACTTTACTTGATTGCCTGTACGAAGAACTCGTCATGTTGGACGAGCAGGCTGGTTGTTTTGACGAAGTAACTAACCGTTTCATTGATGATCAGCGCCGTAAACTCATGGCACAAATTCTTGAACTGGAAGGCACAGCAGCGTGAAGTTATCTGAAGCAAAACTGCCTTGTGCATTCTGTGGTAAGGCCTTACCACATGGTAAGGTTAGTAAACAGTCGGGTTGGTTTTTAAGTGGATATCACGGAATTTCGGGTTACTACTGTTCCGGTTGTTATGCTAAAGTAGCACACGACAGTTATGGTAATCCGGTAAATCCCAAAGAATA